>ML211138.1:0-57767 GCA_004369055.1 Polyporus arcularius HHB13444 | reverse complement strand
AAAAAAAAAAAGAAAGGCTATATAAGCTTGTATAAGCCAGCTTATTGTCCAAGGGTAAGATTGAGGGCACGGTAGTCGATAGCGCACTCGCGTAGTACCTGCTTGGCAGAACAATGGTGTGCAGTGGGAGCGTGTAGTAGCGTGTAGTAGCGTGTAGTACGAGTACAATGACCTGAGTCTCCGGTTATATGGAAGGCGAGCGGCCGGCTCATTTCATAAGCTCCGGCAAATTGCAGGAGAGCCGAATGTTTGGTACGAACTGTTGGAGACCAAAGCCTGGGCCGAGCGCAGTATTTGCACCCCGAAGCCATGAGCGGGCGTCTCGCCACGTAGCATGCTTTTAGTGCGTTGGTACAAGTTGTTACATGTATTGGTGGCACTCCTACGGCAGGAACCTCAATCTCGATCACTACTTCTCGAGAGGACCATGAGTGAGAACGAATGGATAAATATCGACAGCGCTCTTGGAGGGCACTGTGAATGCGGTACAAGACGACATAAACGAGCAGTCAATACACCACGAATACAACATTTCCTCCACCCCGAGATTCCTACACCGAGTCCGAGTCGAGAAGGGTGCGCGGTTTCAACCGGCCCGCATCTGGACGAGGGAGTGTCCCGCATCCCGTCTATGGTACAGTCTATGGCGACGACCGGCGTGCGTGGCGAATATATACCGTATAAGTTACTGTGCAAGTAGCCAGAGGTCAGTATGATCTCTGAGTGGCCCGGGGACGCGGCGGGATGCTCACCGAGACTGTCAGCAGGACGGCGACAAGCAGCGTCCAGGCGGCGCGCACGAGATTGCTCTCAAGCGATCACGCAGAAGAACTTCGGGTTCCCACTCGGGCCTTGCGAGTGTTCGAGGTCGACGGGAACGTCATCCGATTCGTACTCCTCAGGTAGGACGGACACGACGAAGCTATCGTCGTCTTCCATGAATGTGGGAGGCATGAATGTGGGACTCGGAGGGGGCGAGGGCTGCATGAGCCCCGATAGAGATATGGTGAATTCGTCGAGCATCGGCCCTCGGGAGAGTCGAATGTGCGGAGAAAGGCGGGGAGCTAGCAAGTGTAGCGATGCGGTACGAGCACGTGCGGACAGAGAGAGTGCGGGTGCGGCGCGAAGGGAAGGGCTATATAGGCTAGCTGATTGTTCTAGGGGGCTGTGGCCCGGTTACTACTTTAGGAGAACAGATCAGCCGCTTCGCAGAACAATGGAGCGCAATAGAGGGGGTGTAAGTAAGTAAGTACACACGGTGCAAGGGACGAGCGACCCGCTCATGTTAAGTATGCGTTTTCGCAGTTCCGGCGAGCTTTGCAGTCGAGCGGAGACTGATTGTTTCACAAGCTGGCGAAAGAGCGCCCGAGACCGAAGTCTGGACCACGCGCAGTATTTGCACGTATTTGTACACGTGGGCGGCGCGCAAACAAGGTTCTACTTTTGGGGTCGTTGGCCCCGCGAGCCGTCCACCAACTGTGGCCGCCGTGTCCAGTAACGGCTATCCACGCATGTCTCCATCTTGATCCTCACTCTGAGGTGCTCTCAACGATCCAAGCTGCGCGTGAACGTTGATATCGTCCAGAGGCGCCCATCTGCAACTCCGCCGAACCCCGCCTAGTAAGTACTAAAGCAGCATGTCCCACCTCCGATATCTTCTGCCTGCCCCTCCGTACATGCCCGAAATAGGACGCTCAGGCTGGAGAGTAAAGTACCCAATCATTCCGAGCGCTGTCGCACGCACACGGTGCATAGTCTCCATTGTGCTCATGGTCGGTCGCGCCGCGGACGGAGGAGCTATGTAGTAGATGTACCCAGTGCTCATTAATTGTTCCATAGGGGGCACAATGCTGGTCGACCGGCAGAGTGTAGGCTATCATGCCTCGTGTTGAGTGGCGTGATCTCCCTACTCACGAATCCTCTCATGATTCCATTCTCTGCTCAATTTATGCCGAGTTCCCATGTACTCTACAGGGTCGAAGTGCCGTACCTGCTGCCGTTTAGTACATTCCGGCAAGGCATCGCTGGATCTGCATAACGAGATGAGAGCGGTTCGAAGGGTCGGACGATGCGGCGATCTTTCCCGATTCTCGCCGTCAAGGAACCTAAATGAGGGGTATGTGATTCTAATGCTACAGATTGTCGTGAACATCTGAGACCAGCTACTTATGCGAAATCTACACTAAGGGAAGGGACGTATAGAATACATGGGCGACAGGGCGCGAACGAAAGACAGTGCCGATAAGATAGTGTTCAGCAGGCATACGCTCCCTCCCTGGAGATGACAAGCACACATTCTTTCAGATCGTCCAGGTCGGCCGAGTTGGGCGTCGAAGGCGTTCGTGACAACGAAGTGGTAGATGACGTGGCAGGAGTTCCGGGGTCCCTGCTCGACAGGCGGTCTTTTTTTTTTTTTGGATCACTGGTATAAGTCGGCAGCTAAGTACAGTACACGACTCCTACGTACGTACTAGCCGTCACAATTACAAGCAGTGCTTTAACAGCCGTCTGCAAGGGGGAGAACAGGGTTTTTACAATGACCCTGCGAACATATATGCGTATGCTAGCTTACGGAGCTAAGACGAAGGGGAAGAGTGCGTGCGGGCTCCTAGTCATAACTCGGCGCGTCCTCGAAGGAAAAGGCCGTCGGGTTATCTAGGAGGAAGTGCTGTATATCGTAAAAGGGGTCAAGGGACTGTAGAAGGTCATCAATAGAAGAGTAGCGGAATCGGCGTGTGTAGTAATCGCAATGGAAGAGGACGTGTTCGCGCGTGTGGTAGGACCAGTTGCCGGAGTGCAGTATGCACATAGTGGGCTCGCCGTGCCTGTACCGGAAGCGGTCGCGATACTGGCCGGTTGGAGCGTGTCCGGTGATGCAGCGTATGAAGCGTGAGACCAGCGTAGGTCGCCCGCCTAGCCGCTTGAGGGGGAATGCGCCTGTGTGCTGGAGGCGGCGGAACGAGGGATGGCGGAGGTGCAGACGGCCCCAGTACTTGCGCGGGTCGGCATCGGCCTCCTCTTGCCACGATGTCGTGGCATAGTCGGTGATGGCGTGCTTAACGAAGGCGTACGAGGTGGGGAAGGTGCGGCCGTAGCGCGGGAGCTGTCGCCACGTAGTGTATCGCGCCGTGTGTTTGACGTCGGCGTCGACCGCGTCGTTTTCGTCGATGCCCGAGTGGGACGGGCAATAGTGCAGGTGCAGGTGATTATCGGGGTGCCGCTCGAACCAGTCGCGAAGGATGCGACACGCGTTGACGTTCGCCATCCGACCGCCCGAGACGTCAGTGAGGTTTGAGAGAGCGTTCTCGCTGTCCGAGAAGATGTGGACGTTGTGGTACGACTTGAGATACCCGAACGCGACTGCCATGGACAGAGCAATCAGTTCGCAATCGAAGGAGAACGCGTACCCCGTGTAGATGGAGCGTGAGCGGATGAGACGGCCACCGTGATATGCACGGTAGCCAGCCGCGGATCCGAGGTTCATGCCGTCCGGGGCCGTGACGAAGGAGCTCCCGTCTGTGAAAATGACGAGTGCAGACGGGTCAGAGTGAGCAGCGGCGATGCGAGGACGGAGCTCCGACGCGATCCAGGCGTTGAGGGCGTCCTCGTCCTTCTTGGGCGGGTGAGAGAGGTGGGTAGTGATGCGGTCCATGAACAGGTCACGGACGCGTAAGCCGGGTTGACACTCGTCGTCGAGCGGCTTGAACGTTTCGGAGATGAGCGGTCGCGCACGCGGGAAGGCGTGCGCAAGCGGGATGTTGGATGGCGGTTTGCGGGGGAATGTACGAATGGGGAAGCGAACGTGCGGCGCATGAGCCGACGGCCGGAAAATGGTGGGGAAGATACCCCGAATGGGGTGTGAGGAGGGGAGGGTGTGGAGTCGCAGGAAGTATCGCTCTTGCAGTTTGCGGCAGTGGAGGTGCAGGGGCATGACACCCGCAAAGGAGTGCAATGCGCCGGTTGGGGTTGTGCGGAACGCTCCCGTGATCCAGCGGAGGGCGCGATGCTGCGCGGCGACCAGAGGCTGCATGAGGGTCTTGCCGCCTTTGGCGCGGAACCAGACTTCGGCGCCATACGTGAGAAGGGGCCGCACGCACGAGATGAACAGCGTGCGGCGTTGCATCGGGGTGAGGCCGCGGACTGAGCTGCCCAGCATGAGCATAGCGTTGACCGTGGTGGACGCACGCTCTGCAAAGTACGCGACGTGAGCGCGAAATGAGAGACGAGTGTCGAGTCGGAATCCTAGCCAGCGCATGACCTGCTTCGGCTGTAGAGTGAGGGTGGGAGTGAGATGCAGCGGGCGAGGAGAGTGAGTGCGGGCAAGACGCGAAGATATGAAGTGGATTGCTTCGTTTTTGTCGCCTTCGATGACCAGACCGAGGCGTCCCAGGGTAACGATGGTCTCTGCGTAGCGTTCGCAGAGGATGTCGCAATTCTGCGCGATGCTGGGAGACGTGACGAGCCAGATACCGTCGTCCACATACATCATGAGGGCGGCCGGATCATTGGTGGAGGAGACGGGGAAGAGGAGGTGGATCGCAGGTGCGACGTAGATGTTCGTAAGGACTGGGGACAATGCCGAGCCCTGTCCCGCGCCGACTGCCGGGAGATCGAACCAAGGGGAGGTCGCCTTGCCCCAGCGGAAGCACGACTGGCGGCCGTTGAGGTAATGTCGGAAGAAGCGGACTAGGGGGGTCGCAAAGCCGAAGTGTGCGAGGATGCGGCACAGGAGATCGTGATTCATAGACGGAAAGAACTGCGAGACGTCGAACGCGAGGCACGACGACACGAGACCTTTGCGCCAGCCAGAGCGGACGTGAGTGACAAGAGCGGTGGCGGCGTCGATGGTGCTATGTGCTTTCGTGCCGCCGAACTGGTTTGGGTGTAGGACGTTGAATTTCTGGCATTCGTAGTGCAGGCGTTCGCTCAGCACCTTCTCGAACAGCTTGCCGAGGGTGCTGAGCAGGACGATGGGTCGGTAAGACTTGATCCGGGTGTAGTCGTCTTTGTATGGCTTGGGTATGACGACAGAGACTGCACGCTTGAACTGCGCAGGCCAGACTCCGAGAGAGAGGGACGCGTTGTAGATGCGCGTTAGCATGCTCAGGAAGTGATCGTCGTGGAGGAGAAGCTTGAGGTGGCGCCAGTGAAGATGGTCCCAGCCAGGCGTTGAAGCGGCTGCGACGTGACGCATAGCGTCGGTGACTTCAGTTTGCGATATAGGCGGGCACTCGCGCTCGGGCAGACGTGGGATTTCATCGAGAATTGACGGGTCGACAGGGCGAGACGCTGCAGCATGAAACGTCTCGTCCAGGGCTTGCCAAAGATCAGGAAGGGACCGGAGAGTGTCGCCGTTGTGGACGAGGGCGCGATACATGGGCATGGCCCGCGGGCCCACCCACGACATCAGATCCCAGACGCGCCGCTGCTTGTTGGCGATCTGGTCTATCTGTTCGTCCATATGCCGTTTGCGGCGTAGCCGGATCGTGGAGATGTGACGTTTCCGGGCTCGAATGACAGCTGCGCGAGCCTCTGCTCGCTCTAGTCCCGCAGGACCGCCCTTTGCGCGGACGAGCTCGAGCCTGCGCTGGGCGTCCTCGAGGGCGCGGCGGGATTGAGTGCAGGAGTTATCCCACCACAGTTTGGACTTATTGCACACCGTGGTGGGAGACGCGTTCGCCGTCCATGCGTTCAGGACGCACGAGAAGAGTGTGTCGACGGCCGACGCGAGCTCGTCGGCCGTGCGCAAGGGCGTGTTCATTGGTAAGGTGAGGTGGACGGAGTCGAGGATGTCGTCTATGAAAGACTTCTCCTCCTTCGACTTAGGCGCAATTGACGGCGCACCGGCGTACGACCAGGCACCTGTGGGGATGTGGGCGTGAATAACCGCGTGGTCCGATGTGCCGCGCTCTTCCGGCGCGACACGCACTTGATATAGCTCCGGGCTTCGATCTGAGGGGACCCAGACGAGGTCGATGACGGTAGACTGGAGGCGTGGGTTATGCGGGAAGTGGGTTGGTTCTCCCGGCGGGGATAGTAGACGCAAGCCGAGTTGCGCGTGGAGGTCAAGCAGACCGCCAGTGCGCGCAGCCGAGTCAGGACGATATTCGGGATCCCAAACGCGTGAATGCGTGTTGTAGTCGCCACCGACGAGGTCGAGGGCGGGGAGGGAGGGGGCGATGTCTGTGAGGTAATTGATTGCAGAGTTATCGGCGTCGTTGTAGATGTTCAGGATGAAGAGCGGGTCGTGGTCCGGCTGCGGACGAATCGAGAGAAGGAGACAGTCGCGGTGGCCCACCGTGGGGTCAAGAGAGACCACCGCGTTGGCGAGGCGGCGGCTGACATGGCACACCACTCGCGCATCTTTGCGGGCTTCAACGAGGAGCCACGCTGGATGTAGCTGTGTACCGTATAACATGTTGTCGTGCGTACGCTCAGCCGGCCCAGCTGGCGATGCCGACGGAATGGGTCGTATAGAACCGTACCATGGTTCTTGAAGGCAGACAACGTCAACGCCCCAGGCAGCGCACTGCTCGAGGAACGCGTGTGTGTGCTGGGGAGAATGGTTGACATTGTGATACACGACATGCAAGACGTTCGACATGTGCTACTACACCCTACGCCCTTCCTTCCCCATTCCTGCGACGGCCTCCAGGGGCGTTGCTGGTTGAGGTCTGGGGGGGTGAGTCAGCGTCGAAGAAGATCACGGACGTTGGGCCGAAACGTACGTGACCCTCAGGTGCGTGCATGCTATCGCGAAGCGTCGCCGGCGGCGTAGCAGTGAGAGCAGCTGGCGGGGCAGGAGCGCGTGTGGGAGGGCGCTGCGCCTTGTACCATGCGCCATCGTTGCGGTGGCGGGCGAACTCGCAGAGGGTTCGGTCTGAGGCGTAGTGTGCACCGCCGCAGTTGCGACACCACGGCGGGTGTGGGCACGGGCTGGACAGGCGGTCCGGGCGGTTCTCGCAGCACCGCGCAGAGGCGTTGTGGTGGTTGACAGCATGAGGGCCGCCGCATCGGTCGCAGGTGTCCCGTTTGGTGTGACATTTCGACGTTGGATGGCCCCACCGGAAGCAGTGCATGCACTGCGGGGTCAGGGCGCGGTCGGGAAGTATGACTGGAGAGGTGCGGTCCCGGAAGAGGACGCGCGTGCGTTGAAGACGGTAACCGTGCGAGTGCTTGCTGTCGTCGGTGAACTCGACGACGAGCATTGCCGCCGTATCGCCCTTGACGTACCTGACCCAGCGGAATGCTGTGTCCGGCCGCGATACGATGGCGCTCCATTCGGGATGCTGGAACAGGGGAGCTGCCGCATCCTTCGGTTCGAGATATGCGAGCGCGTTGTTGACGCACGGGACGCGGTAGAAGCCGAGGCAGGACCTGAAGAGGTAGTCCTGCATGCGGACGGAGGCGACGTCGACGTCACACAGCGTAGCCATGCGATGCCGGACGACCTCGAGGGCGGGTGCATCGGGGATCGTGTCGAAGTGTACGGTGCAGTTGCCGGAGCCGGCCCACTCGATGTGCTCGACGCGCACGGCTGCGGCGCCGAGATCACGCTCGAGGGCCGTGTTGAGTTGAGGGGTGACGAAGCCAGCGTGAAGGGTCGCGCGGAGCTCGGGGGAGGGGCGGTTATCGCGCGCAAAGACGACGTACTTGAGCTTTTTCCACCCTTTCGGGGGATTCTTGAACCTGCCCTTGGCAGGCGAGTCCGATATGCGCGACCGAAGGGGCGGCGGCGTGGGGGGCGGAGGGATGAATGTGGACGCCGGAGACGGCGCACGCGAGACGGCCTGCGAGGTTGCACCCGAGGTCGTGGAAGGGACAGGCGAGGAGAGACGAGCCGCGAGGGAGGGGCGCGCAGATGCGGCCACCTCCGCGTATGTCGCGGCCACAGGCGGAGCAGGAGTCGCGGGGCGACTCGCAGTGGCGTTGAGAATGGACCGGATGATTTCGTGGACATGGTCAGTCCCGCCTCCGCTGCCGTGATACAGGGAGGTGTTGACTTTGTTCAGGGCGTCGTAGAGGGACGCGAGTGCGACTGAAGTGGAAGGGGAGTGGAGCTCACCGCGGCGCGACTGTAATTCAGCCGCGAACGCTTGCAAGTTGGCGGCCATTGCGAAGCACATCCGCGACGCGTCCGAAAGGGGGTGGTTGTCTCCAGAGGCTGGTGACGTAATGCCGGAGGAAATTTTCTCGTCGTCGACCGCAAGCTCGTCACCGTCGAGTTCGATGTCGCTGCCGAGCTGGCTGCTCAAAGACGGGGAGGACGGGTCAGAATCCATGGGTACGTCGCCCGCCTCGGGCTTGAAGGGCGTGGCGGGTCGGCGATGCGGCTGAGAGTCAGGCGAAGTAGATCGGGGGTGTTTCCCCAGAGAGGGTTTGTTCGGGGGCGGGGGAAGACCGGGAGGTTCCTCATGACCTCCAGCTGGGCGTGAGGAGGCCATCGCGAGCGTGAGACGGGCCCGGAGTTAGAAGTACGTGGACCAAGGGGTGGGAGAGTGCGAGGGGAGGGGTGGGAAGTGGACGGGCGTCTATCGAGATGGTGGTGGTACGAGGTCAAGATGCGACACTCGACAGGCGGTCGAGCGTGACGCTGTTCGCTGAGTAGGGTGGTGGGGGCGTCGGGAGAACAAAGCGCTCTACCCACCTGGCAACGCGATACGTCAGAATCATGAGCATAGTCGGAGAGATACGAAGACTCACTTTTCGCCTTTGGCGCCCTTGGCGGATGCACGGTTCTGCGACCGGCGGAACCCAAGCTTGCCGGTGATCCATGTCCAAGCTGCGCGATAGTTCCTGCGAGCCTCTTCCGCAAAGCCGAAGAAGGCAAAGAATACGAGTGCGCAGACGACGATGAGCCATCGGCTGAGCTCAAGCGGGATGTTTAGGAGAGGCTCGCCTCGCCAGATGACAGCGGGGAATTGCTCGACATGAGAGAAATCAAAGTGCGTGTCCTCCCAGCTGATCCAGGGCTGGATGGGCCCGGCGATCGCATTTGAGTAGATCTCATAGATCCCCAGTGGCGTGTCGAGGAGAATGTCGGTCATAGCGAGCGCCATGAGACGCAGGTAGCGACTGCCGGTCAGCGACGTGCCACTAGTGAGGTATTCTCTGAACGCCGCTCTCCGACTGGCTAGATTCTTCAGAGAAAGGACTGAAGATATGTCAGCGAAGCACGTGCAGACAACTGTACTAGACGACTCACAGCAGTATACAGCAGAGACGAGGCCTATCAACACTGGCCACATGTTGACGAGGAAGTAGGCAGGGAGAACGTTGTACACAGCAGGGTAGCACCCGAGCTGTTCGAAGATGTTGAAGCGGTGTCCCTGAACGACATACTCTGAACACGGATGAGCGCCCGGCGCCGGACACGATGGAGGAGCAACATACCCATGACGAGATATATCAAGGGGAATACGAGGCAGATCATGCTGTCAACAAAAATAGCCCGTCGTTTCTGAATGTATCAGGTTAGGTGATGCACGATAGGGCATGTAAGAGAACCAACACACATCTCTGATAGTCACCGTAGCAGCGCGACACCTTGAAATGAGGTAGAGGCGACGATTGATGCTCAAAGAAGCAGCGGGAATGCCGACAGAAGCAGCGATAATAATGCGAGTTGCTGGGCAGGACGGCGTTGGTGGACGGCTGAAGGTACAAAGACGAGTGTACTCACATATATCGCACCAAATTGGTGCTACGTTCAGCGCGTTGTTCCTCCAGACGATCGAGTTGACGAGTTGATTGAGACATCCGAGGAATGTCCAAAAGATGAAGTAACAAGTTCCCGAGTTCCAAGCCTCGAGGTGCCATGGCAAGGGTATAAGGATGACAACACATCCGATGCCAGCGAATATAGGGAAGAGAGGAAACGTAGGGTCCATCATGGCGGGCGAAGATCGTGCTGGCGGAGGGGGGTACGGGAAGCCTCCTCCTCAAGCGTGCAAGACTCTTGTATCGTGCTTGTTGACCGATCCATTAGACGACACAAAGAGAGGACAATGGGTCTTTCAGAGTGCGAGAACGGAAGTCGCAAACCGGCGCGTACTGGTTGCGCGTGGCACGTCGAGCGTCTGTTGGAGGCAAACACAGCCACACAGAGCACGATCACTTGAGACCGTCGCTGGAAAACCGCAGCGTATGTATAAGTCTTAAGCTCTTCCAGTAGAGTACACTCACTTTCAATCTTGACAGCCTTGACAAGTCGGAAAATTTCTGACGGCTGAGCTGCTGGCAGAAGTCCATGGTCAACAAATGACGTAAGCATCCGGAACTCGTGTCGCACCAAATGCGGAACCACACTGGTCGCCCTCCCAATTGTCCTCGCGGAACAAAGGAGCCATCTCGGCTTCGGCCATCCTCTGTCGCTGTGCGTCCTCATATCCACGATATTCTCCTCTGATGACTGCAGGGGTAGGCAAGCAAGCGCTGACCGAGTAAGTCTCCGCTACGTAAGCCATGGGGGCCACATGCTGGCACCTGTCGCCATCCACGATGCCGACTCGCCGAGATTTATCATGGAGCACGCGGGCACGAACAATTACAGACCACGATTGGCGGGCTTGCAATTGTGCCTCGGAACACACCTAAGTACCTGTCTGCGGCCCAAACTCGATGTGCAAAGCGCCCTGCTGGAATAAAAAGCTGCATGTGAGTGCCTGTACACCATCGTCAACTAACAGCACCCCCCTTCGTTCGTATCCTCGTCATTATTATCTGCAGAAAGTTCGTTAGGAACATTTCATCCACTCGCGCACGCCTACCCGCACTCCTCTGTGACACCAAACCTCTATCACCGCGCGATACCCTCCATTTACCACCGTCGACACCTGCGCTCCCTTCACCACGGCCTGTGCTTCCACCCACCTGTACTCATCCCATGGACCAATTCGACTTCACATTCGCCTTTTGCGGCATTTCGACGCTGTCCTCGCAGTCGCCTGGCTCCTCTCCCGAGGGGGCCCTGGTCGTTCCCGTCCTGCCAGATATCTCGGACGTCGCGGGGCTCTCCTTCGACGACGTTCCGATGGATTACGACCATCGCAGCAGCGGCTTCCCCGCGTACTGCGTCATCGCGTGACCCTCGCCGGGTTGCGCACGGACGCAACCCCTGTTACTGGCACTGGCACTGGCTTTTCACTGTTTCCCGCCTCGGACCTGAAAGCAGGGTGAGTTCGTCCATCGATGAGCCCGCTTTCAGACGCACCTGCTGACCACCCTCTCGCCTGTCCTTCTCAGCCGATCGCGCACCTGTATTATCCCCCATATTTATCGACCTCCGCCTTCGCCTCTGTCTTCCCTTGGGACTCCCATCCCTTTGCTGGTCATGACTATGCCGCTTCCACCCGTTCCGTCCTTGGCTCGTTCGATATTTATTGGTCCAACTCCGCCGACTCACCTTCCCTGCGACTCGATGTTTATTGCTGTATTTATGCGCCTCGCTGTATCTTGGGATGGAAAGGGTAGACTTGTAGATCTTGTATCCAATGCATAGCTGTACCACTTCCGACGAATTTGAAGTTTGAACGACGATTACTTGCTCTTGACGTTTCGTCGTGCCAGTGCGATAGCTAGGCTCCGTGGTCGGTCTCCCATGGATGGTCCTTGCTGGGGCAGGTGCTTGTGAGAGAGCCTGGAATAGCAGGCGGTCTGAACGCTCGTTCATGAGCGCGCCATTGGCAAGGTCATCCACCGCCCACTTGGCCCGTTTTGAGCCGGCCGTGCCTTCGGGCGCAGAGACTCGGCGAACGGAGGATATGCATCGAGTTGTGGACCATTGATAGTCAAAGCCTCATGGCTGTTGGCTAGGCCAGTTGCTGCGGCCGTGTCCCAAATGTCTTCACCGAATAGCTGTCTTGACCCTTCAGGTTGTCGGTCGTTCTTGCCCTGTGATCGCGACTGATTTTCTCGACGGCTTGAGGCCTGTCCCAGTCGGTAGTAGATAGATGAAAAATGACTGTTATTGCCGAAACCTGCATCAGTATACCACACTAGGTTGCCCCCAGTATAAGCTTCTCCAGAGAGATCCAGCCTGTGAGATGGCTTTGGCCCGGGTACCCACCACCCAACCACCAGCCAGTACCAGCCGACCAACAGCCATGCAACCACCCGCCAGCCAACCACCCGCCTTCCGGGATCGAGCCACGAGCCGTCGACAGAGCACAAACCACCAGCTAGAGGTCGACAGCCGTGCAACCACCAGCTCCAAGCGTGGGGTGCGGTGTAGCAGCCGCAGAGTCGTCCCGTGTCCTCGGTTCGGAGAAGGTACAGCCTCGATCGCCGCAGCCAAGCTTCCTCAGTGCCACTGAGTGGGCCATGGCCTGGCCAGAAGGCAAAGTATGCTTTAAAAGGCTAGTGGAGTGGACTCACCACGGGCTGCGCTCGATCAAGGCTGCGCGGTCCTTGAAACCACCTGGGCGGAACGGGGGACTCGGGTCTCCGGGTGGCCGACCAGGCCCCAGTGGCACAGTGCTGGTGTGCTGGAGGTGTGTTGAAGGCGCTGAGAGTTGGGACGATGGAGATGGTTGGAATGAAGGGAGTGGTCGAGGACCGCACTTCCTTATGAAGGACCGCCGACGCGCCCGTCATTGCGCGCCTCATATCGGTCACATCGGGTGGAGCTCCGAGTGCAAACAAACGACGACTTTCGCGAAAGTTCTGGCACCAAAGGACAATTGCAAGACGGGGCGGGGACGGGCCACAAACGCTGAACAAAAGACACGAAAGTGGCGCACGGGGACGCGTCGCGCGCGCCGGTCACCTGACCGAAACACCTCGCCACAACCACCGCAAGGAAGGGCAACCACCACCACCATCGCCGTCTTGTGTCTTTCCCAACCACCCCGACTTCCTCCACAAGCATCCCCCACTCTGACCGCACCAGGCTGGCGCACCTGCAGCTGCAAGGAGCACCAGCCTGGTCAGGTTCCACCTGCTCGTGGAGATCGGCAGCCCGACGGTGACACGGGGCTGCACCAGCACCACATCCAGTCATCTCATAAGGGATACGTCGGCCGTAGTGCCACCTCAGAGACATGCTCTATCGGAAAGGCAGCAGTTGCTGAAGGGGAACCCAATTCGAAGTGTGCGTTCTAAGGTTGCTTCGGATGGTGGTTGTGCCTAACGTCGGAGCCGGCGAGCACCGGGCCCGCTATCTGCGGCATGGAATTTGGTGTTGCCGCTCTGACGTCGCTCAACGGAGTGGTTGCTGTGGTAAATGACGTGAGTAGTACACATCCCGAATGCATGCTGTCTTCAAGCTCACTTAGCACGCAACCATGATGCTCCCATTGCCGACCCACGTCAGTTCAGAGGATAAGCGGAATGGGAGGGAACGCGATGAAGTTTATCAAAGCAGAGGCCAAAACACACCTTTCGGAGGGGGTGCAGTCTGCTCGCAGGCCACATATCGAGGAGCGAGGGCTTTGCTTGCTTCGAGACCTCGAGAACGAGCACTGTCATATCTGATATATTACATCTTCTTGAGCTCCTCCGAAACAACGTCTCATACCCTGAGCGCTTTTCAATAAGGGACGACATTCGACAGACTCAAGAGACGTACCGATCGTAATACTCCCCAAGCACTTGGCGCCCGATATCACCGGCGCGGAAGAGGAATCCGTCAGCCACGGGAAGCTCAGTGCGCACTGAGGATATTTCCGACCGCATCCATTTGAGGTACGCAGGCGTGATGTGCGCGGACTGCAGGCTGAAGGACCCGTCGCCTGGTACGTTGATATCGACGGCTCGTGCTCGACCATCGTGACTCCCTGTCCGAGTCGGGGGTGCTTGGCCGCGAGCGGTCGCGTCCTCATGGTCTCCAACGGCACTCGCCCCATCCTGGATTGATACAGAAGTAGGGACCTCCTCAACGGCCTCGTCGAGCTCTCCGTCGGGCTTGCAGTATGCTTTGTGTCTCTTCCAGTCCTAGTCGAAACTCGACGTCAGCGTGCCAAACAGATGAGACAGGGACGCAGGGCAGACCTCCGTCTGGCACTCCTTGCTGCAATATCGAGGCTTGCGCTCCGGAGGACATCTCCCAGCGCACGCTCTCAACCCTAGTCTCTTCACCGCCGATATGCCGCAGCCATCTGCCGCGCAGACGTACGCGTCAGGCACCCTCGCAACCTTCCTGTCCCTCTTCTGCTGTTCCTGCTCCATCTCGCGCCTGCGGATGTCATGCACTCTCCACATGTGCGCGAGGTCTCGGTACCGTGGGTCATTCCGCACATCGATCCGATCGCGCTCTCCGAAGCGCACCAGCGATTGCGATACGTTCAGCACGTACGGGGTCACGAAACCGTATCTAGCGGTTTCGTTCGCATAGATGGCGGCTCGGTGCAGTAGCACGTTGGCCAAGTAGATGTCTGGGGTGTTCGAGGGAAGGATATAGCGGCGAGAGGGATGGAGTCGACCGTCAGATTCAACCGGACGCCCGGCATGGGCTTCCTCGTGCATATCGTAGTGTATGAGGATTAGGAATGAGAAGGCGCGGGCAGAGAGGAAGCGGGGAGGATCATGCACGGCATCCGGGTGTTGGGGATCGATGATTGCGTGGAGTACGTCGATGGCACCCTCCACGCTGCGTCTGACCGTGCAGCCCGTGTAAAGCCTTCATATGCCAATCAGTCTGTGTTCGAGTTATTCAGAGCATCACGCTTACCGAAGTGCAACTTCCAGAGCAGCCTCTCCGTCCCCTTGCCTGAATGCTGTCCACAAGCGGCCATATGGACGGTTGATGATGTCATATGAACACTCCCGCGTGAGGTCTTCATACTCCGGCACGCGTTTGTACAGGTACATGCAGTTGATTTTGGTGCGTACGAGAGCGATTTGGTTGGGGAAGCAAGGGACTTCTTGGGGAAACTCGAACGGAGTGGCAGTGGCGAGCGTCCTACGCATATCGTCGCGCACGGCCTCGGAGAGTAGTGGACAGTGATTGTGCGAGGCGCAGAGGCTGGAGACCAGGGGGATGCTGGTGAGCGCTGCTGTACTCGTATTCGAAATACTTGTACTCACAATAAGATGACGAGCGCTCCTGGCTTGGTTCTCGCTCGGGCTTGGCCCGAGATGTTGATGCGCTCACGTTCGCTCACAATTGCAGAACTAGAGCACGACTACATTCCTCCCACACTGATCACAGTCTTGTAACCCATGACATCCCTGTATCGCTCTGGGAAGTTTGCTTGTACTTGCTCGTAGATACGCCGGATAAGCCGGCTTGCTTCATGCTGACGAGCTTGCGTAGATGGCCCGAAGTCTGAATACCTGATGAGCTTCAAGTTGGGGGTTCACAAAGGAGGACTTGAGGACGAGTCAAGGCCGTGTACAGTTCCATCGGCGCGTGTCCCTAGGGCTTGACTGCAAGGTGCTGCGCTTTTTTATGAGTCCAGTTGCAGTAGACATGCGAGATACAATAGTCTGGAAGGGACTCGGTGAGTTGGTGACTCGTTCTCAGCTAATGCAAATGCACCAACGTGACGCTGCGAACAGGAGATAGTCCCCGAGACTCGCAGACGCACTGCGTGACGGCGAGTACGCTAAGAGACCCTCGTCGACAGGCAGTGCGTGGCGGGCCATTGCAGGAGTTACGCATAACAATGGAGCTCGGCAAAGCCAGCCTGATATCTTCCTTCCACGAAGCTCCATAGTAGAGGCTACATGGCGTCCTCTGCGAATGCAACGGTAGAGGTGCTGCCGAGAACGAAGACGGAAGCGGCGACAGTACGTTACCAATTGTGTACGCGATCCAAACTTTGTCGCCTCCTTTCGCAACACTGCCCCTACGCCATCGCGGCGTGGATGAAATTCTACTCACCGCCATCCGCCATGGTGACGGCGATGCGAGGATATCGAGGGAATCCCAGCTGCCCCGGCACTCAGATTAGTTGACGAACGCCACACGAATGCAGGACGGGTACGCAGCTGACCAAAGTATTCGCGATACCATGAGTTCCGACAGAGTCAGTGGCGTTCGTTCCGCCCTTTCAGGCACGTTGCGCGCAGATGGTAGCCTTGGCCCTTGGCAGGCGTTGGCGTCCATGTACGGTATAAAGGCAGCCATGTCTGAGAGGGAGATGACCCCACGAAACCCAGCATCTGCGGTCTTGCACACCACAAGCGATCTGTCAGCTATCACTCAACATACGCACCTCTTATACACTCACCATCTACTCCTGCTCAACAATGGACACGTTCACCATCGAACCCGTTGTTCTAGTCGAAGCTCCTGCCGAAACTCCCGGAGGTGTGCTCGTTGATCATGAGAATGGGGGAGGGAACGGCCAATACCACTGCATTATCGCTTAGTACGTCTGCAAGTAAAATCCTGAAAGAATCAGCATTCTGACTATGTGTTCGCAGATGACAACAGCATAACGGCATCATACCTTCGAGTCGGAGTCGAGTCGCTCGCCCTATCCGCGCCATTTCGGGCTGATTCAGTTCCCATGTATCATCCTTCGAACTACTTTCGCCGTTGTGACTACTTCGTACCATGAACATGCTTCCGTGACAGTATGTCTGCTTGATCATTAGGTCCGTTTGTCGACGGTTGCTGAGGTGACACGTTGCCACTGAACGTGAACGGTAAGTATCTTTACCGCCTTACTGGATGAGCGAACCGGGACGTTAGACGCAAGCCGATAGACTCATTACAAGTACATGCCTACACGCTGCTGACGGCACTCGTACCTGGAGTGCTGCTACTGTAATCGCGTGCGATGGTTAAGCAGAAGAAGGAGTCCGGTTCCGAACTTGAACACGGGCCGGGGACCCCGGACAGTGTGAGACCCTTGACACTCTCGACTGAGTCTGCAAGAAGCGATACATATGTCGTTGCTTCAGGAGCATCGGGGAAGATCTATGACATTTGTTTTCTAGCAAGGCCATACAATGATTGATAGACACAACATACATTTCAGTGAGAATGTGCACACAGACACAAGCTATATACTATCCGACAGGCTACCGTCTACCCCACCTTGAACCAGTGTCACCTCGCACGGCTTACAGTTCGCGGACGCCATCACTGTGATCCTAGCGAGCGACGGAAGTGTCGCACACGCTTGCTCGACCTGATCGCGCCACAGTGCCATACGGGCTTCCGCTGCGGCGCAAGTCACAAGAGATGCCGAGGCGTGCGAGCTGAAACTAGGTCCCCCGCGTTGAACGCAGCAGTTGTAGCGGAGATGCAGGGTGTAGGAGGCTATGCTGGGGATACCATTGAGGATTTCACAAGAGAGCGCCTGCAGATCGATGGCCCCAGTCAGTCAGACGGCACGCTGTGAGACGGCAGGAAACAGAGACGTACCATGAAGCTCTCCAACCTCCATGGATACAGAGGATCCAACGTCGTGACGTGGACGTCGACCTGCTTCAGTGACTTGAACGACTCCGCGAAGGCGCGCTCACCGGCTTCCACGGCCAAATGAGCTAGACACTTGTTGACAGAGACATAGGAATCGTCTCCGGGCCTGTGCTGAAGGTCTTCGTGGTACACCGACAGACGATCCGGGCGAGTCTCGCAGAAGAGTGCGCTCGGAGACAACGACGGCGCCCACGGGTACGTGTCCAGTGTCACGTCGAGGGACGTGATGTGCAGATGACGAACGCGGCGGCGGAGGGCGAGGAGCCAGATGCTAAACACAGACCCGGAGACGGTTTGCAGTGCGTCGCGTCGCGCCCATGGACCAGGGGATTCATCGGAAGGGTGGCTTTGAGCGCGCCAATTTTCTAATCTCACCTCCTGCAGTGTGGCGAAACTGGTGGCGCGGATAGGACAAGGCTCTTCAATGCGGAGCTGGGAAAGGCTGGGGCAGTGTCTGACTATGAGGGGCATAATGGCTTCGTACCGGGGAGGCGAGCTCGGGTGGAAGGTGAAGTGGATGGAAAGCGCTCTCAGTGAGGTAAGCTGAATATCCGGGAGTGGCGCAGCGGGAAGACCGTGTCGCACGTTCCTTAGCTCGAGTTCCGGTACGCCGTAGACACAGCAGCAGAAGAGGCCCAGCGCATAGTTCATCCGTCGTTGCCTTCCATCATCCAATGGGCTTGAGGAGCGGGGCGGAAGGCCGCGGAATAGCGGATCCAACAGTTGCATATGGTAGAGATTACTCAGGAATGCCCTGAGAAATGCGATATTGGCGGGCGAGAGATCGAGAACAGGAATGGAGAGGTCGTGGAGGATGTCCCATGGGGCAAGGTCGAGCAGCTCTTGAACGTCCGCCACAGCGACGCGCTCGAGTCGATCTTCCCGGAGCATCATCGCGCATAACTTCCGCGCCTGAACTTCACTTCGTGCGAGCACACCGCGCGGGATTGTGAAGCTCAGGACAGTACCGCGGACTTGAGAGAAGGTGGACACCGCGGTTGCGCGGAGGAAGCTGTCGATATCACCGGCGTCGCCAAGAGTGAGATCGATGCGGGTAGGATCCCGGGCGGCGATGGAGCAGGCTTGCGGCGTAGCACTGGCGACGTCCGATGGCACGTACCCCGGCGAGAATGTCGACGGCTCTGAACCTAAAGGTGGCATTGCAGAGTGCTGCGGGTGGCCATCACATGGCGACACAATGCGAGGCGGAACCACAGGAGGCAGCTGTTGACGATCCGGGTGTCGGAGGATGGATTTTAGTGGTTGCCTCATGCTTCCAAGCGAAGGTGGTTGTGGTGGCTCATGGCGCTCCGCCGGGTGGTGGTCGTGGTCTCGTGGATGGGTGCGTTCGAGATGCTCGTCTTCGCAACGTACGGGAGTAGCTAGGGGTGGGGGCGAAGGGAACGGGCACACGACGACATTGGCAGGAAGTGAAGGCGAAGGAGATGGACACCAGACTGGAGACCACAGATGCGAATGCGGAGGAAGAGGGTTTTCGACGTCGGGAACAGGAGTAGGATGTGGACATTTGATGTCGGAAACAGGAGTAGGATGTGGGCATTCGACGCCGGTGGATGTGGGTGTGAGCGAAGAGTACCGCAACTCCATGACGGCGCCGGACTCTGGCCTGGAGGAGTGTGGCGGGACTGGTCAGGCGATCGAAACCAATGTAGTAGAAGTAACATACTGACCTGACAAGCTATGCGAGCACTGAAGTGTCGCTGCCACAGGTAGAAACGAGATGTAGAGTTCAACCACGGCGGTAGGTCAGAGAGATGGTGGGCCTTTTATGGCGCTCCAGAGGCGCCGTCGCGACTGGCCTTAGATGCGACAATAAGGAAAGTGGTTCATCGTACTATACACTTAGGCTTATCATAGAATATCCCAACGCCATGGCGTATCCGAGCTTCGATACGAGGACCTTACCAGCACGATCTCAGTCAGTGGAAGATCGGTCTTCTGCGATGTCGATCGGTAAGCGTTGGTAGCTCATACTCACCGTGAGGCTTGAGCACAGGAGATTTTCTTGGCTACATTATACCCAAGAGTCGAGGAGTAGATTGACCGGTGTCGGAAGCAAGGTGAAGACGAGGAGAACTGCATTTCTCGCGCGTGAACTGAAGTTGTTCACTAGAGCCTAGAGGCTGAGCGACGCCGCGAGTCGCGGCTGCGGCTAAAGCCGGTGATTGCCTAGCGCCCGCTCCCCTCCCGCCACCACAGAGTCCTCCTCCTCGAACCCTCCCACTCCGGCCTGTTCCACCAACCCAATCGGTCACTGGTCCTCTTCATTCGCCTTCTTTACTCCTCACCTACCCGCCTTCAGTCTTCTGACTCCACCACCTTCGCTCTTCACCTTCAACTCCCCCAAACACATTGAAACACAGCATGTTCTCCTCCCTCCTCGTTGTGGGCCTCGCTGCCTCCTCCGTGCTCGCACTCCCCAGCACCGTTACTCGCCAGACGACTTTCCCGTGCGATGTCGGGGGGCCGACCTTCGGCAGCGGTGTCCCTACACGCTCGCCGCGATCAACAAGACCGACATGGGCCTCGACGTGCCTGGCATTCGCCTGGTCTTCAGCCCTCCCGTCGGGACTATCAGCTCGAGCCGCCGCTCTCTCGCTGTGAGCCTGTTTCGTCTTTTACTATCTACCTAGCAGCGCACTCACGCCGATCCCCGTGGCAGACCATCGACACGTACTCCGAGATCGACTTCCCCACCGTCAAGCTCGTATATGGTTGGGGACGGAACTTTGTGACGAGCGCCCATGCCACTTTGTAATCTCGCTAAGGCTTCTCACCACAACACTTCAGGGTTATCAAAACTGTGCAGAAAGCATCGGAACAAGTCCCTCTATCAATCTGCTGGGGCACTTCCTCGAAATTCCAAAATTTATTCTTGTGAGGCCTGATTTGGCGCAACGTGCTTATGTAAGCCATGTCCCTATATGGTAACATCGAGCGTCTACAAGACGAACATGAGCTATTTGGCTGGGTTTTCCCCCTTTTGCAGCTGATTCAACAATAGAGAGAGTTCTCAGTGACTCATTGAACACAATCAGCCCCCTTGATAGAGCAATGCAGCTCACCTAAGTGTCGTTGAAATGGCGCGAATTTGGCGCATGTTGGGCGCTTATTCCAAATTTCTCGTGCTTGCGGATTTGAGCGAATTGAGGCCACTTTGGTATACAAAATTTCAATTTGGAAGACAGAAACCCAAAAATGCGGGTTGACATGAAGTTCCGTCCCCAACCATACGGCGGACTGGTCGGCCTGACCCCGAACGGTCCTGTCGGCATTGTTGACCTCGACGTCAACGCCGGAAACCCCACCAACTTCGCGCCCACGAACGTCGGTGCGGCGAAGGTGCACTGCGGTGTCGTAAGTTCATTCGGTCCGAGACTGTGAATGCAGACGCTGACTGTGGCGGCTTCGCGTAGGTCGGGACGTCGCCTCGTGGTGGCAATCCCGTGCACCCGCTGCTCATGCTGCACGGCGACACGGACAGCTTCTCGCTGTGCACCGGTTTGAGCACCTTCTACGACAAACCGCTCGACGCGCTCGTGTACAAGGCGGAAGATAATGGTGTCTACGACTTTGCCAGCTGCCGCGAGGTTGCGGTCCAGCTTGTCGATGCGTGAGCAGGACGGACTTGTAGGATGGGCGAGTGGACGCTTTGAATGATCTCAGACACTCTTTCTCATCGGACAATTTCGTTAGTTCATAGCTTGTTCCTAACAGAGCACCAGATCGCTTTGGCTGAGTGTTTTGCAGACTATGTCATGGCAGCCACAGTCTGCCAGACTTGAGCTTGAGTGCCAACTTGAACTCGGAATCGGTCTGCAGGCTGCTGCATCGGCAATTGCCGACGCTGCGATATTGGCGCCACGTCGCTCTGCTCCTGACCGAACGTCTCTCGTTCCGCTGCACTCATCGTTCCTACAATTGACAGCTCCGTGAAACTTATATCTGATGAAGAAGACGCTGAACCCTGGAGCGATGTGACTTCTAAACATCGATCCCGGCTATGGCTTGCGAGAAACGTCCTCGATCCATCAAAGTACCCGACCTCCTCCACCACCTCCCTTGGCGAGTCGGGCAAGGCCGCTGACTAGCATGTCAACCTCCAGAACGGGATGCTCATGCGGAGTCGCGTTGATCTTATAGTTCTCCTGCCTCTCTCTGGGACGTCGATGCGTCCAGCCGACGCGAGTCGGCCCATTCCCATGATGCCGATTAGCAGTGGTGGTGAGTGAATCACCTTCCTTTCAACCTTCCGAATCTATGTACTGATTTCTTTTACTCCAGCCAACTGCCTGAGAACGTGGAAAGCCCGTGGCCTGGCAACTGAGAGCACGTTCCGGATGACTTGCCAGATCTGACGACTACATAGGGACTTCCTTTCCTGGCGACCCAATCAAGCAGCTCCTTTGGGATTCTCACTTATGTTCGCCTCTCCAGAAGCAGCGAAAGCGGCGAATGTGCTCGTCATTCACTCACTGAAAAGCACTAGAAGGCACGGCAGCACAGGCTCGAGGCAGGCGTGGCGCACGTCCGTGTTGTGCTCGGGTTGTCCATCCTTGTTTTCCCCCGCCGACTCGGACCCTCGGGGAACCCTTCCTAGTAAGCGAACACAGTGATAATGCTGTCGTGAACTCTATGCTCGGACCCTTCGCTGCCCACATCACTATACCCGAACGCAAACCCTCGCTCGACGCCTGGAGCCCGACACTCCCTTCCTTCTCGCGCCTCCCGCAGCCTCAGCGACACCTAGACAGGCTCCTGCAACTAACGTATAACGACCGCGACGATGCACACGGAACTCCCGGTGGTCTCCTTCCTATGCATGAGCCTCCTTCTCCTGCTGTCGCCGGCGTTCCTGCACTCCCGTAACGTCGCTGTCATCTCGCTCGCGGCGTGGCTCACTCTGTGCAATCTCGTCCACGGAGTCAACGCCTTGCTATGGTCCGGAAACGACAACGTCCATGTACCTGCATGGTGCGACATCAGTATGTTGTACTATTCCCTGGTACGTTCGCGTCTGACATCGCACAGTGACGAGAGTGCTGCTCGCCGCGCAGATCGCGCTGCCTGGGTGCGCGCTCGCCCTAGCCCGCAAGCTTCGCCAATGCGCGATCGGCCAAGAAGTCACACAGCGAGCGCATACATACATGCAAGACCTTACGTTCTGCATAATCATTCCTCTCGCTTACATCGTTCTCCGTGAGTGGCGCCGCAACCATCTCCGATGCGCTCACTGTAGACTGACAATCCACTCGTCCACAGATGTTATCGTGCAACCACATCGTTTCGACATCATCGCCGACTTCGGATGCTCGGCCTCTATCTATACATCATCTGTCTCCCTAATCGTCATCTGGCTCCCGCCTCTCATCGTCTGTAGCACTACCTTCGGATTCGCCTTACTCGCCGTTCGCGCCCGCCTGGATAGCGGTCTTGTATTCTTCAGCCACATTCAGGACTCTCCCCGCCTCAACATCTTCGCCTTCATCCGGCCGCTCGCCACGTCCGTCCTCATCGCCGCCATCTCGTATGCGACCACCATCTATGCCATGTATGCCCGGATCGCCGCGATCGGCGGCCTGCAGACGTGGTCGACGGATACATGGAGCGGCGTGCACGCGCGCATGTCGGAGATCTTCATCGTCCCCTCGGATTCGGGCATCAACCGCGTTAGGACGCAGGTAGAGTGGTGGGTCGTGCCCGCCAGCTCGTTCGTCCTGATCGCTATGACGATCCTCGGTCTGATCTGCCGTGCGACGGACGACAGCTCGCGCGGCTACCAGGTCCTCTCACGATGGTTCCGTGCCACGATCCTCCGGCGACCAGTTCGTGATCCCCTTGTGTTCTCGTCCAACTCCTTCCGGGCACAGGTTCTGAGCAGCACGCCGTCGTCTCCAACACTGGTTGGAGACGCGAAGTCGCTCGCCTCGGAGGATGTGTGGAACCCAATGGGAGCGGGCACTGCGAAGCTCAAGCTAGCAAACCTCGCGAAGCTGTCCATCCCGGAGAGACCTCTGTCGTCCTCGTCGTCATGTGCCTCTCCGGAGCACGACGATGCTTTCGTACAGTCGACGCTGCACTACATCGAGTCGCCTACGGGTCGCGAGGCTCTTGGTCTGCCGGCGTTTCCTCCTGCCTTGTACTCGCCTCCACGTAAGGCAGCATCTCCGCCACCATCCACATTTCCGCCCCCGCCCGCTTTGTCTAAGAACAAGGACAAGGACAAGGCGCGGCCGAGCGACATTCTGTCGGCACCATGGCCCCTGCCCCCGTCAACGGTACCCACCTCTCCCCGCACTCCGTCGCCGAAGTCGAGCGTCAACCCGATTAACATCCACCCTCCTTCGCCCACTCCCGGCCCCGCATCCGAGCGCCCCGTGAGCGTCCTCTCCCTCACGACTAGCATGGCTTCCTCCACGATCAGCATGGGCGCGTATGGCTCGTTCTACGACGACTCGGAGCCGCACATCGTGCCGTTCCAGGACCACCTGTCGGACTCTGAGGGTGCGGGCCCTGGCCTCGCGGTGCCGAGGCACGTGCGAAAGATGCGAAGCCGGGACATGTTACCTCGTGCATTGAGCGCGAGCTCGCGCAGGACACGCAGACAAGGGTCGGCCTGCCTGCCTGATGGCATTTACATGACGGTGGTGAAGGAAACTGTTTAGGTTGTGGACATGTTACATGTTCGTCGTATCACGTACTTACTTCTGTTGAGTTCTCGAACTGCTCCAGCCGAGAAACTCTTCTGAGTACAACATTTCTACCTCCTGTATCTCGCACTTATCTGTAGCATACAATTCATCTGTAGCATTCCTGTGATCATGCCGCGGTGTTGTTTGCCAGGTGAACGCTAGCCAGGCGCTCAAGTTGCTATTTCTGGCATCTGTGGCCCGCGTCGGTGCGTCATGGACGTTGCATGGATGCCGCAGCCGACGCGTCTCTCATCTTTCTTTTCGACCACGACGTCGACGCGTTCTTCGACGGCGAGCACTGCGTATTCTGCGCGTGGAATGCTGGTTCTGACACGGCTCTAGTCAAACACGCCCTCACGCCGCGGTTATAGCGCGGTCGAAGACTCGAGGCACGGTTGCCCTGCGCCCGGACGCCTTCTTTGACTTAACACGCTCGAGTTCCGGACTGCCCGCTGCCCTCGCACACGATACCCCACTTTCTCTCTCATCTTACATGGTCATGGCGCATCGTACTCCGGAGGCAGGGCCTTCCAAGGTCAAGATACCACAAACAAAAGGCTTGAATGGCTTGAACGGCTTAAACAGGGAGGGCATGGACGATCTGGAGGTGGATGTTGATGTCGAGAGCGTGAGTGGTTCTGAAGACGAGAACGAGAGCGAGTATCACGACGCTCTCTCTCCGAGCCCCGGTAGGAAGGGCAAAGGTCGCGCGATACCATCTCCAATGACCCCCCGGAGGACGCCTGCGAGCGAAGAGATGCCCAAGGCGAAGCGAAGCGGGATGAACAGGTGGGCGGAGTTGGACCTCTCCATCATCGTCGCCCTCGTATCGCCCATCGGGAACTGGCTCACTGGAGGAGACCACATCAAAAACGTCTTCCTCATCATCTTGCTCATTTTCTACTTGCACCAAATTGTCGAGAGTACGTTCATGTCCAGCGGGCCCTAGGCTAGACAAATACTGACTATATGCGCAGTTCCCTGGCAGTTGTACCTTGCTGCGCGTCCTCGCAAGTCAGGACGGCGCGTGCCCCCTCACCATGCCGATGAAGACGAGAAGATCGCATACCTCACCGCGGTCGCTCACAGCGAGTTACGGCGGAGCGAGTTGATCTACATGGGTCTTGCTATCGTCTCACCATTCATCGGAGCTGCCTTCCTTGGCTACGTACTCTCAGCGCTCGGCGACGGCGCCGCGCTCTCCTGGTTCAGCACCACCCTCTTCGTCCTCGCCACAGGCATCCGGCCGTGGTCGCACCTCATTAACCGACTCCAGGAACGGACGCAGGAGCTCCATACAGCCCTACACTACCCCGACGAAGACTCGCTCGCGTCTCGCTACGAAGAGAATGACCGCACCCTCCACGCTGCCCTGAAGCGCATCGAGTCTTTGGAGCGTGAAGTGGATCATCTGCAGGAGCACGTAAAGCGCGTCGAACAGCTTCGCGAGGTCTGCGACGACCTCTCGGACTTCCTCGGTGACGTTGAGCGTACTGTCAAGCGCAACGAGCGAAAGGCAGACGCCGTCCGCACCGCGCAAAGCGTCCGCATCACTACGGTCGAGCAGGCGCTCGTGGCGTTGGACGAGCGGCGGAAGAAAGACATCGCCGCCTTCGAGGCCGCTGGGATTCGCCTGCCCGACCGCGACACGCTGTTCAAACAAGCACGCTTGGCGGTCGCTTCTGCCTCTGTGAAGATCCTCTCTATCCCCCGCACTATCCTCATGTTGGGTCTCGAGGACCCCGACCACCCGTCAGAGGGCAACGAGTTCCGCGTCAACCCTCGGAGCAATGGCCACGCTCATGGCAACGGCACCTCCCTGCACCCGACTCTCCGTAGCCCCGACCGCGAGAAGCACTTCGCGCACATCGTCCCGACGCTTGAAACGATTCCGGAGGCCGAGGACTCCGACTCCGAGGATACCTTCGTCGACCGGGACGGGCCGACTTCGCCTTCGCTCAAGAGCAAGAGCAGGAGCAGGAGCGGCAGCGGCGGCGCGCGGGCGCGCAAGGCGCCTAGGGTTGGGCAGAAGACGTTCGACATCGTGCAAAGCGTCGTTTTGTGGCCGTATCGCTTCAGTCTGCGCGTGATCCTTGCAGTGTTCCCTCCCGCGCATAGTATTCTGCCTCGTGTATGAATGGAATGTGCACCTGAGCGACTGCTTTCTCGAACACTCCTTCCTTGGTCTAGTCGGATTTCCATTCCTTCGGGTCGTGTCGTCTCGTTTTGTGGCATTTGTAGCTCCCGTGTATCACTCGGCTCTTCCCTTGGTGTGCTATAGCTATCTTTTGGTGGTCTCCACTTGAATTGTCATGATACTTTCTTGTCTCTATCGACTGTTCGGGTGCATCAACCCAGCACCTAGCCTCCTTCCGGTAAGGTTTTTGGAGCTTTTGGTCACTGGTGAGTGTTTGTATGTGTGCTCGTCGAGAATATGAGCTTGCTGACAATCCTCTCCATTTCATAGGCGCAGACGTTCGTATACGATATGAACAGAATCCACGCAGGATACGGTCGCAACCGTTAACAATATATGTACCATCTCGGGCACCGGTATGTCGACAGCTCCTCATAGGTTACGGGGTTTGACTTATGCTGTTCCACTCTCCGCCAGCCTCTGCTTGGATCGGTGTAGCAAATTCGCTTTCGGAGCAAGTGCAGCTCGGACGCTCAATCCTCTCGGCAGTTACCGGACGATCGCCGCAGCACCCACCGCGGTTGCTCTTCCCCGTACTGTCGTGCCGCATACTGCCAAATGCTCATTGTCAGTCTTATATTGCATGGGTGTACATCTCGCTTGACCCACGTGGCAAGCGGCGAAGCCTGCAGATAAAAGCCTTTGTTGCGAGATCATCATCGCCAGTGCCACTCACTGTCGGTTACTGCAGAACCTGTACGTGTCACGTCTCCAACTATGCCCGGCGCACATGGGGATGGAGGCATGAGGTATGTGTCCAGGTACTCTACAACGTTCATCAGTCAACCTGATTTCGCGAATCCCAGCACGCCATGGCCGCGTGTCGCTCTCAACCTCGACGTCCTGCAGATCATCCTGTCGCTCCTTCCGCGCATGGATCTTCTATCCGCATCACGCACTTCGCGGGTTGTGCATGAACTGGCTGTCAAGGAACTACTCTCCAGACGTGTGATGCTCATGACTCCCGCGGAGCTCGAGGCATGGTGCCACTTTGTTCTCGCAGGAGAGAATCGGCCGGGATACGTCCGCGACTTGCTCCTTTACTACGAGGATCTAGACGCGGTAGGCACGGGCGGGGACCACGCGGAGCTGTTCGTGGCAGTTCTCCGACGCACGACCCAGCTTCGCAAGCTGTCGATCGAATGTTCAGATGCCATTCTCTGGCAATCCGGCCCCGAGGTCTCGACGATCATATCCCGTTTGCCGGCGCTGGAGTACTTTGAAGTATGTCCGTTTTATCCGGACTCGTATCGGGTCGTCGGCAATATACTCGCGAACATGAAGTGTCGACTCAAACGCGTCTCGCTGCACATCGCCGACGTCCACACTGATGACGACGACGACAACTATCGACTGTACGACCTTCCTCGCGCATTGGCGCCGCACTTGGAGCATCTCGTTAAGCTGGAGCTCGGCTTTGCAGACGGGCTCGATTGGCCAACGATCCGGTCCAAAACTCTGCGATCGTTGAAGATAGGTCACAACGGGAGTGAACCGCGTCCGCGGGAGTTGTTCGAAGCATTCCCCAACCTCCGCAAGCTGCACATTGATGGCGACGATCTCGTTAGAGGTCAATTCGACAATAATATCCCAGAAGACCTCTACCCCGCACTACGCGATAGCCGACTTTCCGAGCAGGCGGGTGGTCGCACGTGGTCTTCGCTGGACACCGTCAAAGGCTGCCTCAACGATCTCTACGTCTTGGCCGTGGCATGTCCTGTGCGTCGGCTGTGTGTCTATTTCAACGGAGAAGAAGACAGGACCAGGGAGCTCGTCAGATGCGCCACCCCTCACAAACTGACCCTCGACTTTAGATGCATTGGGGCGGAAAGAGCGGGGCGGGGCGGGTCCAGCCTGCTCGTCCACGGATGCTCGGGCAGACCGCAGGTCACCCACCTCACGGTTGAGTTTGATCACTTTCAAGGAACACCCATTACGCACACCCCGGACACCATTGTGCGTCGCCTTCTACTGCACTGCCATCGCACCGCTTGCCCACGCTCACACTTGTGAAATGTTCCAGCAGAACGACCTGCTCTTGCTACTCGAGCATTCCAATGTGGAATACCTCCATGCTCGCATATGCTCCAGATACATGGTGCAGGATTCAAGTTCGGAGATCCTTGCCGACATCGACGAATCGGCCGAGCAGTGCGTACGAGCACTGGACGTCGATCTTCTGCGTGACGCCTTGGTCGGTGCCACGGCGACGCTTCGCGTGCTCGCCTTCACGATAGCCACTCATGGTCAGATGGTGTGGACGATCGACAGGAGTGGAGGTGCGGCGACGACGAGCAGGGTGGAGGCTGTCCTGGCGAAGGAGCTGATTCAACGCGAGGAGGCATGAGCCGAGCGAGCAGCTCACTCGCAACGGTATGCTCGTGCTTTCCGCTGCCTGCCAGAGGTATCTGACATACCAGGCTTTAGCACTTCCGTGCTCCTAGATCTAGTCAGACTGGATGAAGTGCTCGGCCCATCGTGCCACAGTACCTACCTGGATTGATGCCCTCTCCGCCAGCATGTCTGATGCTTCTCACGACTTACGACGTCGGAGGGACATCATGAGCTTGTCCAATCTCTGTATCCACATGTCGGCCGAATATCCAATGTCTCCGACTCGCTTTCTCCCACATTCGCCGTCCCAGGCGCGCTTGAATCTCGACCGCGCCGCTTTGAGCTCGAAGCGGACAGTCCTGTCTTGAAGACTGAAACTCGACCATCGGGATCGAAAATGTGTGGTTACCAGTGCTAGATGCGAGCTTTAGAGCACGAAGAGGTGTGATGCCCCAGGATGCCCCTTACTTGGTAAGCCGTGCAATGCCCGGGCTGCTCGGAGTTAGTGGTGGCTGCGGGGTCGCAGATCCAAGTACGTGTTCTAGTCCTCGTCCTCAACCTTCAAACACTTCGCGCCGACGAGTCAGCCCGAATATCAAAACGGGCCGGGTTCGTGAGTACTATATATTGATCTATATTGATCAAAATTCATCCTCAAGTCTCGAACACGATTCCTCAGCCCAACGACACGATCAACATACGATGTCCACTGATAGAATTTGGCTCAGTGAGTTCACTTCTCCCGGTTGTCCGACTCCCAGATATCATTGTTGAGCTCGTTCATGCGATAGTCACTGGCGCTTCGACCGGATTCGGGCGACGTCTCGCAGAGCTCGTCCTCAAGAACGGCGAGAAGGTCGTCGCGACCGCCCGTCGGCCGTCCGCACTCGACGACCTCGTCACCAAGTACCCTGCCGATCGCCTCCTCGTGCTCAAAGTCGATGTCAGTATCGCGCAGGATATCGTCGACGCCTTCGCCGCGACCAAGGAGAAGTTCGGCCGGCTCGACGTCGTGGTGAACAATGCTGCGTACGCTGCAATGGGCGAGCTCGAGTCTGTCTCGGAGGAGGAGGGCCGTGCGATGTTCGACACGAACTTCTGGGGCGCGGTCCGCGTATCGCGCGAGGCGGTCAAGTTCTTCCGCGAGGTGAACCCTCCTGGGGTCGGAGGCCGGCTCCTGCAGATATCATCGATCACTGGGATCATCGGGGGAGCTGGTATGGCGTACTATGCCGCATCTAAGCACGGTATGCGTCCTATGGATTGACGAAAGAGGAACAAATACTGACAATGCGTTGGGTTGCAGCGCTGGAGGGTGTGTCTGAGTGCCTTGCCGCTGAGCTCGATCCCGCGTGGAACATCAAGGTAGGCCTATGTACCGCTCACTGACGAGATGTAGCTGATCTTTTCGACCTCGCAGGTCACTATCGTCGAGCCGGCCTCCTTCCACACTGAAGGTCAGGCGAAGACCGTCTGGGCCCCACCCCACCCGGCGTACAGCAACCCGGAGCTGCCCGCTTCGCGCATGCGAAACGGGTGGAGCGCATACACTCCAGCCGGCGACGCCAACAAGGCGGTGGAGGTCCTCTACAAGCTTGCGTCTCTGCCTGACCCGCCGCTGCATTTTGTGTTGGGGGAGAACGCCATTCTGTATGTGCGGAAGAAGCTGGCGGAGCTTGCGGCCGATACGGACAAGTACGAGTCGTGGTCTCAGAACTTGAAAAAGGATACATGAGCTCGGTTGCTACGATGTACCATCCATAGTAAGTACGTCTGCGTGTGTGTTCTATTCGTGAAGGTGTGACAGCATGCGCACACTCACATCCGCGAGGCATGTGAAGCCAATCGATGATCAGGGCAGCGCGCCCACACCCTTGCGAACATGCTGTCTAGCGACATCATTTCGTAGTTTGGGTAGGAAGATACTAGTAAGCGTGACATAAAGGGCGTTCGCGTGCATACAACTCCGACATACTGATAGAGAGAACGAACGGCATACAATCGATGATGTATACGTAGCGTAGACTGTCATGAGAAATGCGGCCAGTAGCTACCCAGTGGCAATGACGGTAGGGCGAAAGCATCAGGTGGCAAGGCGAAGAGCTGCCTGAGACTCTCGCCAACAAGATATGCGCTCGAAGAGAAATACACGATCGATACTGATATACACCCAAGTATGAACGAGGGCCGTGACCAGCGGTCGCAGAACGTTTTCGAATCGTGCCCGTCGATAAGAAGCTTGAGCAGCAGATCCAAGAAAACAAGTGAGATCCTGAGGAGAATCAGCACTACGAGGAACCCAACACCCATGGCTGCGACGAGCGCGGTCGCCACGAGCCAGACCGTCCGCTCTCCTGCACTTGCGAACATCACTGTGGACCCGATGAGATGGGGTAGCCCATAGGCAGCCCCCAAGACGACAATGATGCCGACGTTGCGGATGATTGTCCCTAGGCCTATGTCGTCATCGGCGGGGTACGCGGGCATGTGGGTTGCATATGCCTGGAGGGAAGCTGTGGGAATGACAAATCGTGCGGGATCATGTTGGCTGAACCGCTCGTGAACCTCCTCTGCGAGAGCCCATCGCTCCTCCCTGGCCCGCCTTTCATCCTCTCCTTCGACAGACCCTTGAACGTACCACGGCGTCCGAGTCGTCGTCCTGAACGGGAACCTCGCCATTACAGCTTTCCTGAAGGTGTGCTCAGAGCCCCTGCGCAATTCGTCCCAATATTCGGCCCCGCGTTTACGGAAGTACGCCTCGGACTTGCCATGGAAACACAGAAGGCCGCCGATGAGAAATCGGCATGCCCCGCTCTTCATGGACAGCCATGCGCCGATCGGGCGGACATCTTGACCTTCGATGACGGTTTGGTGCTCTACGTCCTTCGGCTTTCGCCACCACAAGGCGTACGTGAGGAGTGAGCACAATGCATGGGCGATGGTGATGACCTCAAGGAGACTGAGCGGCAGTCCTTCTACGGCGCGGTTGATACACGTGAGGAGAAACCAGAGCACTTGACAGACGAGCAGGATCTTTGCAAGCCCATCGGCCTTGCTGCGGTCGAGGATGTCGGAGGAGGAGAGATCAGGGATAAGGGAAGGGGCGTGCTCCATGAGGAATAGGACCCCCATGGGGGTGAGTACACCGTTCCTTTGCCACGCAGGGAGGTAGTGATCCTGTGAATCGATTTCGGGATCGTTGAGAACGAAGCCGCCCATAGCGGCGTAGAAGCCGTGAACCAGAGTCCAACAATGCTTCCGGCGGGGGACAGCCTGCGCGACGTCGCCACCAGACGGCTTGCCGTCAGGCGGGGATCCGCTGATTTCATCTTCGAGCTAGACGCCGCTGTGAGTGAAAAGTTGCCTGGCAGATTCAACAGCGCGCTCACCTTGCTATAGTCCTTGAAGAAATCAACGTCTGGAGGTGATGCGCCTGCAGCGTCTTTGGGCTGGAACGCCGCTGTGAGTAGCCGTCGAGCCGAACCCACTACGCACTCACTTGGCTCTTATCATCATAAAGAACATCATCAGGCGGAGACTTGCCGCGGATCTGTGCGCGGTTGGGCGACACGTCCGGTGCAACATAAGACTTGCGCCCACCTTGATCTGGTCATGAGGCGACTCAACCACAGAGGGCGGTCTATCGGACGCAGACTTCTGCTGGAACGCTATCATAAGTGACTCTTCGAGTACAAGATACACGGTGTGCTCACCATGTCCCCCCGCTCAGGTGACTCGACGTCAGGCGGAGGAGATAGTTCGACCTTTAATTCTCCTATGAGTGACCTTCCAAATTATCGCATTATGATATGTGTGCTCGCCTTGCGGACTCCGACCACCCATGCGAGTACCTGCATCGTGCGTGAGGGACGTGCGCTCGCGCCAGCAATTTGCAGCACTCTTTGGCCTTCCAGCGTGAGACGCACTGCCACCCTGAGCTGTTTGAATGCGATGTAGAACAGGAGCTCGGGGCAGAAGAGGGCGAGGAGGAGCCATCCGCATTTGGCCAACCATCTCCCCAACGTCGACTTCCCTGTTTGAATGTCTACATGTGAGGCGGTCCAGACGCACAGGAACAGCGTAAGGATGCAGGATGTGAAGATGTCGAGTGTTCCACGAAAGGTTGGATCAGGTTGCCAAGAGATGATGGGCACGGAGTCCGACTCGGAGTCGACGAAGGCTGGAGGGTAGCACTGCCATTTTGAACGGTCGGGGCCCATGGTGGTGGCGACTAGAGGGTTGCACCTCACGCTGTCTGTGCAGAGCTATATATTATATAGCTTGTCGGTCATCCTACATGACCTACCCTATCCAAGTGAAACCTGTGAGAGATGGGGGCATAAGTCGGCTGGCGAACCACACTTGTGGAAGGCAGCATGTCAACGTTTCAACCGCCAGTGTGGATCAGTATACGGGCTCACCCATGGACTGTCACTCACGTCGGAGCACTGCGCCTACTTGTTCGCTTCAGCTTGCACCCCGGTTGTGATGGCGCCCACGTCAACCGCTCCCTAGCCTCTTGCCTGACATTGGAGTCCTTTCGAGCAGGTTTCTTTTGCTTCAGAGACCTCATTGCATCCGCGTGGTACCTCATCCATGGAACCTGTCAACGCTCTCAGCCGGTCCTGTATGCAAAAGTAATCAGCAAGCCTGAGAAAATGGACAGCATGGTGGACCGCGGACACGAGGTGGTGAACATGCAGTGGGGTAACACTGGCCCGCGCGCTGCCCGAAGGGCATGAGGGCTATCAGCGGACTCTGACGGGCGTGTGCATGTAATGCCCTGTCCAATGCCGATGTTGGTACAGCGGAGGCAGGCCGTAAGTCTGAGGGGCGTGTCAGTGTACCCACGAACATCATTGGAGGGTGCAAGTGATAAGTACGTGCCGGCTGGACGCAGAGCTGTTCTCGAAGACAATCCGAAGCACCGCATGCATCGTGGTGGTCCGTGAGCTGGCGTTTGCGACGCTGCGATGTTCTGCCAGTGTGGTAAGAGACAGAACCTTGATCGTGGCGGAAATGGCGAGTTGTGGTCTCGTACCCAGACTACCATGTACGCCGTACGGATAGAGGCCAGCGGCTTCAATGACGGACATTCTCGACGCCCGTTCCCGCCGTCCCCTTCGGCTTATCCCGATGACTCCGATTTCGCTCAGGAGATCGTCGACGCCTTCGCCGCAACGGATGCAAATTTCGGCTGGCTCTACCTCGTCGTCAACGATGCCGCGTACGCCCCGATAGGCGACCTCAAGTTCGTGGCCGAGGAGGACCGTGGCCGTTCGGAAGGCGTCTCCCGTTAGGCGGTCAATTCTTCCGCGAGGTGAACGCTCCTGAGGTCGGATCCCGATTCCTGCAGCTCGGAGGTGCTCGTACGACGTACTTGTTTTGCCGCGTCGAATGATAGTACTGTCCGTTGAAGAGCAGTGGCTGATGTCGCGTCGGCTTGCAGCGCTTGAATCTTGAAGGTGTGTCCTGGTCTAAGTCGATCTCGACCCTGCATGCATATGGAATATCAAAGTAGGTTTTTCCATTTCTGGCTGGCGAGGCATATATGATCCCACACCTGTCGTCGATCCGGCCTCCTTCCACACCAAAGGTCAGGCGAAGACGGATGCTAGAGTCCCATCGTTCGATTCTATGGCGGGTGTGATTGTTGGAGGTCTAGACTGAGGCATAAGACGCGCTATCGATACGGGACAATAGAGAGACAAACGACCGGATAGGAGCTGGTAATGTAGTTCCGTCAGGAGAAATGCGGCCAATAGCTACCCCAAGACGGCAAGGCGAAGGCGGCCGATGGCAAGGCAAAGAGCTGCCTGACACTCTCGACGACAAGATAGCCACTTGAGGAGACGTACAGGACTGCACCCACAGACAACACAAGCCTCTCCAAGGGCAACTCCGCGCGCTCGACGAGTCTCCCGCCAGCCTTGGCCCCTGTGAGGAGTTCCAGCAGCTTCTGCAGGAGCATGAGCGTGCCCAAGGTGACGACCATCATCCCTCCGAGCGCAACGCCTATGGCGGCGACGAGCACTGTCGCCACGCGCCAGAGGGTCCCTTCGGTTGCACTCGGGAACGACACCGTGAATCCAATGAGATGCGGCAGCCCATACACAGCCGTCAGAACGGCGGCGGTGACGGAGGTGCGAAGAATGCCTGCGAACTCGTGCTCGTGCGTGTCCGTGAAGGCCTGGAGGGACGCTACGGGAACGACAAGTCGCACTGGGGTTTCGGGAGCTGGTAGCGCCAAGCGGTATTTGTTGTGGGCCTCAGAAGCGAGGGCGCATCGCAGCGTCGTGGCGCGCATTTCCTCTGGCGTCTCGGAGGACCCCTGGACGTACCACGGCAACGTCGCGGTGCCGAAAATGAGTCTCGTCCTTCGAGAATGTAGGACGTCTCGAAATACGTCTCGGGGCGTTCTCCTAGGTGGTTTCTGCTGACGGCTGGCGGGGAGCGCTGAGGCTCGCTCCTCAGGACGCTGGAAGGAGATTCGCGCCCCACCGATGCCGTTATCGGTCTCGACGACCTTAACGTAGGTCATCTCGCAGGGAATGTCGACCTTCAGTATCCCGCCTATGAGGTACTGATCTGCCATGCTCGCCATCGACATCCACGCGCCGATCAGGCGGGCATCCGGGGCAAGGATGGCAGTCGGGTGGCTGACGTCCTTCGGCTTGTACCACCACAGCGCGTACGTGAGAAGCGAGCACAAGGCATGTGCAATGGTGGAGATCTCGAGGAGACAGAGCGGCAGCCCTTGTACGAGGCGGTTGATGCAGGTGAGAAGGAACCACAGCACCTGCCACACGAGCAGGGTCTTCGCCAGCCCATCGGCCTTGCTGCGATCGAGGATGTCGTCGAGGGCGAGGTCAGGGATAAGGGATGGCGCGTGCTGCATGAGGAAGCGGACGCCATCTGGGGTAATTACGCCGTTGTGTTGCCACGAGGGGAGGTAGTGGTCGTCCGATCTATCGACGTAGGGATCCTTGAGGACGAAGCCACCCATAGCCGCATAGAAACCGTGAGCCAAGGTCCAGTCATGCTTCCGCACGACGCTCTCGAACCCGACTTCGGTGCGCTTGGACGACTCGGCATCAAGTAGCGGTTCAGCGGAAGTGGCACTAGGCTGGGACACTTTGAGCAGCCTCACCATGAAACATCACTTGTGTACTCACCTTCCCTCCGACCAGCCAGTCTTCAAGTGACTGCATGATGCGGGAACGCGATTGGGCCGCACCGCCATCAAGATAGAGCATCCTCTGACCGTACCGAGTGAGGCGAATCGCCTGCTTGAGCTGGTGGAACGCGTTGAAGAGCAGTAGCTCGGGGCACAAAAGCCCGACGATGAGCCATCCGCCCTTGGACAGGTACTGTATCGGTTTGGACCTTCCTTTCTGGATGTCGACATGCAAGGCAGACCAGATGCATATCGACAGCGTACTCATGCAGCTGGTAAAGATAGTAAAAGTACCGCGGAAGTCTGGTTCGGCCCTCCAAGAGACGAGATCGTGATTCATGCCGGTGGATGAACTTGAAGGTATGGATGTTTGAGCTACTCCAGTAGCCCTCCTGAAAGCTATATAACTTGTCAGCCTCGCTGAGACCACTAGGCAGATACGTCGGGTACACACCTTGTGCCAAACTCTATTCATCACTCCTATGGTCATCCGCGAGTCGGACACTGAGAGCATGAGAGAATTGGAGGTCGGTTCTGAGGGAGAAACAATGGATGGTGTGGTCTGATCGCGAACGAAAAGAATTCCTTAGGGCAGGAAGCCCACTGTGCCCACAACAACGAGGTGGACTCCAGACATGCAAATTGAAGCACGTTCGCTGGACAGAACCTTTCGGAGGCGAAGAACGACTGCGGAGTAGCATCGACCCCACCACTGGAAGCCAGTCCTACATGTGGTGGCCTAGTCTCCACCTGTATGCCTTCAAGCATGTGAGTACTCCAAGCTATCGTTCTGCAAGGACGTCAGCTGCAGGGGGGGACGGTGGTCAGGTCAGGACGTACCGCCGCGGCGAGGCCCGGCGTTATAGCGGTATGTCAGGCGTGTTCGTGGCAGCAGCGCAAACAAAGTTGGGCCGCAGTGATGACGGTGCGTAAAGAGTTCGTGTCGAGCTCGCGGGTGTAAGTCGGATGAAGGTTATGTGCATCCTCGCAAAGCCTCGCAAATCCTCGCTGCACTTCGATTGGCGCCCGCCGGCCCGGATTTCTTGAGCGTCGAATGACCTTCAGAGGATCTTGCGAGCTGAGTATACGCTCCAAGTCTTCGCAGATCCAGACCATTTCAATTCAAAGGGTGTTCTATTCCGCAGCTAAGGAGACAACACCACAACAACTCTACTAAGGGTGTAATACAGGATCAATAACATTAACCGCCACCGCGGCCGAAGGAGTGTGTGCTAGTAGTGTCAATGTGAGAGGGTATGCAGCTAACAATACAGTGAGGGGAACGATCGCAACCGAAGGACCTGAATCCGAACGAGGACAAACGCGAACAATGATGAGGAGGGTAACACAGACGGAGCGGAGCATACGACTTGAGGTTGTTTGAGTACGAGATTGCGCAAGGGACTAACGGAGGAAGAGACTGGAGAGGAGGGATTCGACGTTCGTGTCGAACGTCAGGATTGAAGGCGGAGGCGGGGGATAGGAAGAAGACAGAGACAGACGCGGTGCCTCAGACCATGTCTAGCGAGTGGTGGCGAATCGACGAGGGCACGTCCGCCTCCTGGCGCATCGGCGAGTGCGGATTGTGCACGCGCGGCGGCTTCGGGAAGTCGATAATCGGGACGTTGGTAGCGACTGGCGACGGGACCAGGTCCGCCTTGCCCTTCTCCGAGTCTACGGGTGAGGAAATGAAGGTGCTCGAGCCCGCGGTGCTGTCGCTGGGCGAATACGGCGTCTTCTCCTCGATGTCGCTGATGGAGATGTTCGTTGACAGCCTGTCCGAGAAGCTGTCCATAGAGTCGCGGCGCGTGTTGCGCTGCACGAACGTCGGGATCGTCGCGCGGCCAAAGCCAGACTTCGATCTGGTGAAACGGTATCGTTAGCAAGCGGTTCGAAGTGACGCTGTGCAGAACCACATACCCGGTGGACGAGAAGCCAGTGCCGCTGCGGTCCATGGTGGTGATACCCACGCGCTTCGCCACAGACGAGAGCGCGAGCTTGTAGTGCTTGCGGGCCTCCTCAGCAAGGCCGAAGAAGCAGAAGAAGAGGATCGCGCAGCCGATCGGCGCCCACACGCGGAAGTTCATGACCTTGATGAGCTCGGGCGACGCGCGCCACGCGATCGCGGACATGGAGTTCACGCGCGAGAACCTGTAGTGGAGGTCCGCCAACCCGCGGTACTCGTAGATCGGCGCGACGCGCAGGTTCTCGATGATGTTGTAGATCGTCAGCGGGATGGTGAAGAGGACCTCGATCGCCGCGAGGCCCATCAGCCGGAAGTAGCGGTTGAAGGTGAGGTTGTTGTTCGACGCCATGAGCTCGTTGAACTGCCGCCGGCGGTGGAAGAACGCGCGGAGAGTGAGGGTGCAGTACGTCGCCGAGACGAGCCCGATGGGGATGGGCCAGCAGACGTAGAGGAGGTATGCGAGGAAGGTGTTCGGGTACTCCTCGATGCATCCGATGCCCTCAAGGATATCGAAGCGGTGGCCCTGGTAAAACCAGTCTGTGTATCGCGACGCACGTCAGAATGAGTATATGTAGGGGATGAGATGACGCGACATACACAGGGCAACACCGACGACCGGAACTCCAAGACCGATCAGAAGGTCAGTCAGAAGATTGCGCCGCTTGTCAGCACGGCTCATGGACACCGCGGAGACGTTGGCGATGTGGTAGAGGCGGCGGTTGATGACGAGGGACGCGCAGCAGACACCTAGACCAGACGCGATGTTGAAGCGGGTCGCTGCGCGAATAGCGGTCAGTCTCGCTCTTGAATCTCTCCAAAGCACGATACGAGTACTCACTGATATCGCACCAAACCGGGGCCACGTTGATCGCATTGTCCCTCCAGATCATCATATTGATGAACTGGATGAGGCACTCGCCACCCATCCAGAAGATGTAGAGCACGCAGCCGACGTTCCAAGCTGCATATCCCGCCATTCAACATCTGCCCGCCTGCGTGTCGGAGGAGAGAAAGGATGACGTACCTTCCAAGTGCCAGTAAAGCGGAACGGAGATGAGAATAAACCCGAGCAGCGAGAACGCCGCGTTGATGTCGACCTGAACCAGCCAAGGGACAGCCATGTCGGAAAAGACGAGTGATATTCGAGGCTACTGAGTGTACAACGGTACAGAAGCAGTAGGCAGAGGGCGTGCGGCAAGAGGCTGCGCGTTGGGCGGGGAAGCCTGAGGGGAAGCTCGCGATGTGCAGCGGAGGAGCGACTGCTGTCCAACCCATCCGCCACCGTCCTACTTTAATCCGTCCCCACCAACGCAAGCTAGCGCACTGATTCGGGATCGAGCTTGTACTCGGCTACGGTCGCGGCAATCGCAGACGCAGCGAAACGCTTCATTCGGTACTCACTTTGATTTTCCTAATCCGGACACTGCCTTGTATTCGCGCCGGATAAGGGCAGGCCTCGGTGATCTCGACATGTGGGTAGCTGGTCACCAGGGAAAGTTTTGGGTTCTGTGCAGAATCATAGGCGACGTGTTCCCATGCCTATACTGAAAGCAGGGTCAAAGGAGAGGCCGGAGAAGGAAGGTTGTAACTCCCACCTAGATGGGATTCCCTTTGACACTCGTCCATGAACGCTCTCCTGATTTCGGGCCTCCGTCGCGATATGAGCAGACGCTCTAGAGATGCTGCCAGAGTACAACAAGACGTGGATATGGCAGGCGAAGTGTGCAATAGACAATGTTGCCAAGTACTTGGACGCCGGTGGAGGACCGCCGTGCCGCGATACATTCCGAGCGACGCCATGTCGTCTGTGACAGGATGTACAAGCAGGTCGTCGAATCGAGAAGAAGGCCAGCTGTAGGGGAGTCATCTTCCGCCATGCTTGTTTGAAGGAATGCTTGAGAGGACACTGTACGCCGAGGAGGACAGGGAGCGTCATGCCGACTGGTCCTAGAAGATGCAAGTCCCGTCGGTAACCTGGGGGTAACGCAAGGAGACCTCGGGAGGAGTGATGTTGGTGATGCAAGGACGTCGAAGAGGCACCTGAGAGGATGGAAGGTATATGTAGGCCCGACGCCTCTATTGTCTTGCATTCCAGACACACTAGCGCGCGTGAGGCTATTGTCTTGCCATCGGGCTATCAGATCTGGAGGGTGTACTCGTGAGTCGTAAGTAACCAACCGCAAGTTCGAACCGATGATGCACCAATGTCTTTTCTCTCCTTACTACGTTTGACGAGGTCGGGGCCGCTGGCGAACTCAACCTTACGAGTCGCAGCTGCGTGGATGCAGTGGGCTGGCGCACTGGAGGAAATCGCGACTTACGACGTGAAGCAGCCTCGTGATAACCCTTCGTCGAGATGGCCAATTGAGCCATGCATCGTACATCGTTGTGCTATGCTTCGTAATCGGACCCATGGGGGTGATACTACTTACTACCAGGGTCGACTGGTCGAACTTGAATTGCCGACCCGGACGCCGCCACTTGAACGTTGTAATTCAACGTCTCCGGCTTGTTTTTGCAGCAAATACAACAACCAGGGTCCGACTAGAAGGACTTACAAGGGACAACGTGATATGGCGGAGAGCATTCTGCCGCCCAAAGGTCGCGCGGTTCCGGCGCAATCAGGTGAACAGAGTAGAGTGATCCAAAGGCGCGTTCCAGTCCATTGTCAGCCAACAGACAGCGCATATGAAGAGGTGGAACACACTCAAGAAGTTGCCATTCCCCTCTTCTGTTGAACGACGCCCAAGACGACGCCGACGATCAAATCGTCCTCAGCTTCTCCAAGAGGCCCCGCCGTTCGCGCTTGATCTGTAGAACGTTTCCAGCACAGTCCCGAGATGAATGAGCAGAGTTCAGACGTGAGTTCTACGCGAGTGCGAGTTGGTAGGGAGGCTGCGGCAGTGACTCTGAGCACCGCGTTCGTTCAGCCACCCAGTGTGTAAGATCACATCGGGCGACCCTGAAGCGAGCGGCGCAGCGCTAGCGCTGCTGATCCTTGAACGTTAACGAACGAGGTTCAACAAACTCAGTGATCACACACTTCTACAAGTCCAACAGTGCGACTCGGAAGCGAGGCCGAAGCTGCCATCAGGCATGATGCTAGTTAATACACGGTACGGTGATGTAGTAACGAATTTGCGAGCTCAAAACCTTTTGAGCTAGTACTAGCTCTTATCGGGCCTGTTAGTCTGAACTCGAAGCATCGTGAGTGTCGCTGTACTCTACCTATCAAGGAGGCACGCTTTCATTACATAGACGAGATTGGATGCTGCGCTCTGACAGTACCTATTCTATCGGAACCTGCCTGGGTACTAACTGGGTACAGACGATAAGATACTCGGGAGTGTTCGTCTGGAGTCTATAAAGAAGCCTATCATATATACATGCGAAACCAGACCTGCGCTTGGTCGACTTGCGACGATCATGACCAAGGAACGAAGGTGTCGAGGACAACGGAAGTATGAATATTTGAGAGCATGAACGGAGCATCTATAGGACTGCTCAAGTCCTGGGACTCGGATCGCGTGCTTCGAGACTAGGCGGACGGTGACTCTGCGTTGATTCTCTTGTCGTCGCCATCCCCCGGGCCTCTGAGAGCGCGCCAACTTGCGACTCGAAAGCATCATCATCCTCCGACAGCGCCGGATGATCTGAATTGATGAAACCTCCAAGGGACGAGATGAAGCTCGGTGTGCTGTCCCATGGGTCCCTCAAGGCTTGCGATGAATCGTCAAGATCGACCCTGACGGCCACTTGGTTCGCCTGTTGCAGTTCGAGGAGGAAGCGCGAGATGATGACAGTTGTGAGTCTGCATGGGTTGGACAGCGTTGTGAGTAGACGGTCGCCCTCTGGAGGATATCCAATAGGAATACGCGTACAGGCCAGTGAACAGTGGCAATTCGCTCCCTCCAGAGAAGGATCCACCTGCCAGCTGGCCCAGGGACAATCAGACGATGCATGCGGGAGGCAGAACCGTGACAGTGCGGCGAGTGCGGCTTACCTCCGTGGACGTGAAGGTGATGTGCACTATGTTCAAAATGAGCAGGATTCTGAAGATGAATGGTGCTCAAGTTTGGCATGCCATATTACGACTGTTATTCCTTGACGTACACGAAGTAAATCATGCCTGGGATGCCAAAGAAGTGGTGGTCAGCCGCGACATCCCAGCATGAGTCCACGCCAATGTTGATAGAGAGACATACCACCGTGAAGGAGAATATCTGACAAGGAGAGTATTCTGGACTGTTTGATATGCCTTCGTACGACCCAGCTACTGAGCTTGATCCAGGTGATATAGATGAGTATCATGTCGGAAAGGATAAGCGGTACTCGAGATATGAGTACCACTGCGCCGTTCCTTGGATCAGTATGGGCTATTGCAGATGATTGCTAGCAAACCTACGCCTGGTAGAGTGTTAGTACTATCACTGTACGAGACGACATCGAAAGGTCCGAACCTGAGGTCTAGTGCGGGAGTTGTGTTGTCTGTCCTGAGGCATCCGAACGGCGGGAGGTTCTCTCCTGAGAAATGATAGCCATACCAAGCCTGCATGGCGAAATATCACTCCTCCGTCTCCGTTGTGTCGGTGGACATCCTTCAAGGAATATCCGACATGCACTCACCAGGTTACCGCCGACAGGGGCTAGAGACAGAGCGAACACCAATAGTCCCAGGAGCTTGCGCCTGCTCAGAACATACACACGGAGGGCAGAGAAAGCTGTTCGCACGTGTCAGGGACGGTGAACCGAGAAGTGGAAGCACAACACACCTGCGCCAGGAATGAACTGCGTTATGAACAAGGCCCATTGCGTATCTGCAAACACCGAACAACTGGAGACGTCCATAGTCAATGCGGAGTGAGCTGAACTCCTACGAACCCACACGGACCTCTACTTCCGATCAGATTTGCCATGAGACGGACTGAAGACCACTGCTGACCTTATTTGACGGGAAAGATGCAAAGTGGATCCACGCCGTGGCATAGAGCATCGTGGAAATCCACTTGTTCGCGAAAAACAAAAGTGAAGCTCCGCTGATGCGCTTCGCGGTCCAGAAGTAGGCCAACTCTCGATCGAACGTGATGAGGGAGTCGTAGGTGAAGAGAACTAGGGTGAGAGAAAGGGTCAGGTCAATGTGGACGAGCAAGTTGCAATGGAATCAACGCACCCGCGGCTGCCACCTCGCAGTACTTGTCGGTATATCTGTCCCGGGTCGTCAGCAAGCGTTCTCTGTGACAATAAACCTCGAGCTATGAGACGCACATTCGGTTGTATAGTGACGCGGCGGCGGCGGCGGCATCTGCATCCGAAGACATTCTTGATTTCGAAGGGCGACCCCGAGGTCACGTAGAGGGATATGATGATGGCATCCGTGGGTCAGGCAGGCCCTATATAGTACACGACTGAATAGTCGTCATATAGGACGCTGGCCGTCGGACACCGTATGTATGTTTGCGACATAATCTGGCGCTATCGGGACCTGTAGAAGGGTGATCCGAACCCGGAGCAGTGCTGTATGGGAACACCCTCGTGCTTGTACCGGACCTCATGTTGAAATCTATGGCCAATTCAACAGCGGACTAGTTGGACCAATCTGAAGGTAAACACGAATGCTCAGTCATGATAGCTGTTCAGAGAAGTAACGTATTACTTCTCCCTGTTGAGGAATTGGCTGATCTCGCCATACTATGACTTGCGCGGGCAACGGAAGCCAAATATCTGTGCACGAGTGAGCGAGGCATTGCGAGGCGGCTCCTTCGGCGTACTGCATGCATCATGCCAGTATGCCACATGTCGACCTATGTCGACACGCGCAGCCTCCAGATGGATAGATAAGCGCGTAAATCGTCGCTCTAAACCCGCGAGGGACCGGTGGAACGATAGTTGAAGTGATTCGGTATGAAAGAAGCTGTATCGAAGGAGGTTGAGCCGAGAAAGTGTGTGAGGTCCCATCGGGCGATCCTGCGAGCGGCGCTATGCCGCTGCTGTTGATTTCTTGAACGAATTCGAACGACCTCCAGCAAAGACATGCTTCGGACCAGGCCTTCAAGAGTAAGTACTGTGCGAGTCAGGAGCGCCGGCAAATCTGCTACCTGCTACTCGAATCATCTGGACGGTGCAGTGGATATAGCGAGATGTGCACTGCGTGAAACCGGGAAATCATGAACGTCACAATGAGTGTCGATACGCATCATTCCGACCGGATTATAGCATGATACTCACATGAATGCGACGGTGGCAGAGTCTTGGTAGAACGGATGGATTATGATCTGAGTATGTATCGATTATGACGAGTCGCCGCCGGGTCGAACTCGAAGGAGCTCAAGCGCGCGGTCACCAGGTCACCCGCCGACGCGCGACTTGACTGTATCAGTGTATGCGCATATGGCGCGCGCCCAGGTGCTCCTTCAACTTGACTTCGTCCCCCTAAGTGCTACACGACTTCTCTCATCTCATGGATGGTCTGCCCCTCCTGCTCTTACAATTCCCTTCGCAAGGCTCGTCTGAGACTAACATTCACCAGATCGAACTTGCTCTCAGCTTGAAGCCGCGGTATACTGTCCCTGGAGATCTCGTGCGTGCATGTGCTTCTTGCCCTTTGATTCATCCGCAGGTTACTCAACCTCTTCGTGATATGGGTACAACTCGCAGTATGGTGCTTTTGACGTAGGTGAGTTCCTCCGTCGACACGCGCACAACCCAGATACCTTATTTCACGGAGGGCAGGTCAGTTGGGCAAGGCAGAGCATACATCACGCATCGCTGAGCCCGCACTGGCAGTAAGACGAGGAGAGCAGCTACTCCTAGACTGAACGACCAACTTGAAGGGTGCCGACTCATTCTAGGTACGTACTACGTATGTACGAGTACTCTTTGTCGCTGACAAGGAGGTGTATATAGACTCATAGGTCTATGCAGCTATCGACGCAGGCCGCAAACTGAATGTGAGTGCTATTCAGTAACTTCCTCATCACGCTTGGCCTCGCCATCTGACTCATCTTTGATATCTACAGTCTGACTCAAGTCATTTCTCCGCGCATCCTTCAGTGGAGAACGCTCGGGAGGATACAGTGGAGATTAGATTAGCGTAGGGCCTTGAGGAGCCAGGTCTCGCGGTGCGTCCTCATTGTCAAGCTGCCTAGTCTGCATATAATGAAAGCCCCTCCGGGCAGACCTGGCCACGTTGGCCGTAACGTCGATCTTGAAATGATGGGACCGCTGGATGACGAGGGTTGTGGTCCGATTCATGTCAACAGTCTCATGGTGATACCAAGAAGCACGGGTGGTGAATCACAGAATGGTCGTACAGTATGTACATGAGGGCTATAGTACAGTATGAGTAACAGGCAATGGTATGTACGTGGTGTATATGGTACAGGCGTAGTATGTACATGACGGCTATGCAAGGTTGACGATTTGCGTCAGACACGAGGACTAGATAGATTGGCAGGCGACGATAGACGAGACAAGAACCACGGGAATATTCGAGCATGTCCTCATTGGAGAGTGTTTCGTATTCACTAGTCTGGGCCCGACTAACCTCGCCCATAACCGAACTGATGCGCCCATGCAAGCAATCCTGACGCGTACTCCTGCCCGCATGCGTTGCACAGCGTAGCGGGACCGCAAGGGCCCTGTAGATACTGGTTAGCATATAATCTCACAACGTAAAAGTACGAACATGACGCCACTCTCGCCTTTCGAGCGGACGAGCGCCGCACCCGGTGCAGATCGTGTATTTTTCTACCATGCTATATGTCGGCTGACGATGATTGTAAGTACAGACGAACAGAAAGACCGAGCATGACAAACGTACGCCGGCGCCCCTTGGACGGGGAATGCGGTGATATGGCCAGTGTTCCAAGGCGCTGTCGTCGAGATCTAGAAGCGAGGAGAGCTTCAGTGAGGTGTGTGGTTGCTTTTGCAAGCAGACAGTTATCATTACCGTTGAGAGAATGCTGCGGAGGAGGGTAAGCTGCCTGAGGAACGATGGGGGCGGACGTCCCTGAGTACGATGGGTCTTCGAAAGTATCAGAAGTTGACGCTGATAAGAGGCGACCGGAGTTGAGCGAGAGACTTACAGGGCGGGAGTGGTTGATGCGTTTCATGCAGATGATCTGGCATGTACATGCCGGCAGTACCCGGGACGGATCGACAGTCCATCGGGGTCTCGGCGGGTACGTGATGGTCAGCTCCAGAGCGGACAAACGCGGCCGTGTTAGAAGAGAAAGGACTGGAGGGGAAGGTATCGACGTTTGCTGTCTGTCGACCGGGCAGGCGATTAGCACGTTTGCGAGCGTGTAAGACGGAAAGACCATACGGCGGACGGCGCCGTCGACACGAAGGTCCACGGATGAGTTGCATCGGGACGAGGTGAACGGTGGGGAGCTGCGGACGCGGTCTTCGCGAGCCTGGATACAAAGGCGATGTCGAGAGAGTTCGTGTTCGATGTGGATACGCGGGACTGCACGTGCGCGTTCGCGTTGACGTCGCGTAGTCCTGCTCGCGCTGCTTCTCCGCTGAGCGACAGCTGCGGCGCGTCGTATGCAGCGGATTGATGGGCGAGCGCGGGAAGCGAGGCTGGCTGGGGATTGGCGTTGGGCAATACGGAGGGGTGTCGTCGCTGCGGTCGTCGACGACGAACCGTCTTGAGACTATTAGTAGTGGTCAACCGCTGTTGATCGGAATAGATGCGTACCTGTGATAACACAGAGCGGCTGGTGTCGCCCTGATGTTCGGCTCCTTGCTCAGCCAAACGGACATCGGTCGGTGGAGCCTGCCTTATGAGTTGATGGACGTTGCGCGAGGTTATCCAGCCACCCGGTGGCCCTGCAGCAGGTTCAGGGGGGTTCGGGGCGCACGATCGAAGACGTGGTGAGGAGTGGATCTGCATGTGGATGGAATTCCAGTTGGGCGGTGCGTCGGCGCGCGGCGGGCGCGAGATGAGATGCGAGGACTCGGTCGCCATGGGTGTTGGCTGCTCAAGATCAAGATCACGCGACGAGCACATATTTCCAAGAAGATTCCGCGGAAGGCGGTCATTGACGCAAGACTAAGAAGGAGATTGTCGTCAGCGAGGAAGGCTCTGGGTGGATACACTCATAGACTCACACTGAGATTAAGCTGCGAATGGGGTTGGGAAACAACGGGGCTGGTGTGGTCAGCACGCGGGTGGAGGGAAAGCGGTGACGGGTAGGCGTTGCCGTACGAGGCGTGCGCGGAAATGGCTGGAAGGCCCGTCGACAGAGGTGCCTGCGATTCGGCGAGGGATGGGTGAGATATCGGAGATGGTTGCGTAAACGTCCGCGGCTCCCTCGAATCATAGTTCTCGCGTGCTACGCTGGTGTCGGAGGCAAATAGGGAGGGTCGTTGAGCGGGGAATGTGTTGACGCGAAGAGGGGGTGGGGTGGCGGCGGCGGGCCATGGTTGAGTTGGGCGTTGCAAGCCGGGCTCGGCGCGAGTAGTGAGGACGGAGTGCGCGAAGTTGGCGAACGCGGCAGTTGCTCGAGATGGAGGCGCATCAGGCGCGGCACGACACAGCCAACCGACTTCCAAGCATCGAGCGCATCGCACGCCGTCGCCTCTCATGCACTACAGATCGGTCAGATCGAGAACGAATTGTAAGAGGCACGTAGGAGGGGGTATTGCGACGTACTTTGATATTGCCAGCATCGCACCAAGCACAGGGAGGTTCTTCCCAGTGTTCGTTCTCGCGGGCTAGCTCAGTGTGAGCAGGGAGTTCGTTTGATACCTAAGGTCCGTATGACGTGGCGGCCGACATGTGCGCGTAATGACGTTAGTCCGTACAAGTCGCCTTCTGTTTTGCCACAACCGCTGGACGTACATGTAAGTGATCGTGATCCATGCCGGAGCCGCTATGGCGTAGTCGACGAGCGGCTCAGCGCAAGCGGCGCATCCACAGGGCCGATCACGGACAATCCGACCTTAAGTCCGTTGGTGACGGTAGCAGGCCGCAGGACAGGGACGGCAAGAAAAGAAGAACACCGACGATGAGGAGGAAAGACTAGCAGCGATTGAAGAACCAGATGGAGACCGTTGAGTGGGAAAGGATGGGAGAGCGGGGGACGAGAGGGCGAGAAGAGGCGGGCTACTGGAACAGAGTTTGGATAAATGAGGATCTAGATTGACTGTACAGAACTCGATTCGGTTCAAACCCTAGATTGACGCTGGCAACCCGCGGCGTTATCCGATCAGCCGACCGACATGACTCCGTGAATCCCGGAGTAGGTGTTGTCGCCAGCGGCGCGCGGATCCGTCACTCCGATGCACAATCATACAGTAAGCACAACAATGTAATATACGGCGGCATACATGCCCGATGCGTGCGCCATACAGAGAAAGGGCGCATGTATCATACGTCCCGTGCGACAAGACTCCGGCGACCGGCGTCGTACACTAGTACAGAGAAAGGAATGGACGAGATGGTGGTGATGGCTCATAAAGAGGGGCTCGGCCCGAGATGACATAGGGAGTTGTCCATAGCTGAAATAGGTGGATCAACATATATGGCCCTTCCTGGGGCGCTATACGCGGTAGGGTCGCGAGCATGGTGCGGCGGGAGCCAGTCGTGTACAACAGGCTAGAGAAGTTGATGGCCGTGCCGGTATTAAGTAAGACGAAGGCGGAGGCGGAATGCTGGTTCACGGAGGGGCATGGTGAGAATCCAAAGCGCGTTGGATGGTACCGTGAGCGGCTCGAAAGCGGGATTTAAAGGTATAATGGCATACTGACCAGGCGTTGGTAGAGTTGTATTGAAAGCGGGGACCCAGCCACGGCCAGTCAATCGAAGAGGGATCTTCGCCTTCGGGGACTCCGGCGTGAGGCGGAAATCGAAGAACATGGCGACCCTCTCGCCGAAGAAAAGGTAGTCCCACATGTCGAGCTCCTCTCGGTACTCGCTTCCCCCGAACGTGTAGCCCCTCGCCTCGTATTTCGCTATCGCGACCTTGTCTCGAGGCTTGAGCAGTCCAATCTTCAGGGCACCCCGCCGCGCGAGCGTGGCCCGGGGGAAGCCGCAGAAGCAGGCGTCGGGTGATATGAAATTCATCACCGCGCTGGACCAGAAAAATCGAAGGGGAGTGATGGCGTTGTTGGAGGGGCTGCGGATGACGTCCACGCGACGCCCGTTGGGGGTGTAAAACCGCCGTACCGACCGGAGTCCCCGAGCAGCGTCGATGGAACGCCCCGGGACGTTGTCCTCGTCCGACTCATACTCGGTGTCGCTGCCGCTTTCGTGGTCGAGTACGACAGGCGGAAGCTGGTCATAGATAGTGGGAAGACGTGACGAAGACAAGGAATCGGATCCTTCATCGGTCTCGGTCTTAACAGCATCGTCGGAACCCGCGGCCTGGGACGGCGGCGTTTTGCTCCAGTTAAGACCTTCGGGAGACTGTACTGTTCGAAGGAAGGAAGTCCAATTCCCGTCCGCGACGTATATGTCGAGGTCGTTGGGATGCCAGCCGCTGTCCGGCATAAAGAAGTAGAGGGCGGTGGATCCAGATATGACGGCCGCGTGCTCCCGGATGACTCGATTGAATAGCTCAACATTCGTCACGTACGGACGTATGAGCTCGTCGTACCGCCGGCGCAGAGATACTGCGACGGCAGAGTAGAACGCACGGGCAACCCGACGCCACATGGCAGCCGTTTTCCAGTCGCTCTCGTAAACGACAAGGATGAGGATTTCCACAGGCAGTCTGTTCAGGTTGTTAACGCTCATTCCACGTAGAGCATGTCGCATAGTACACACTTTGCGAGGATGTGTCCGTTGTCCTTGGACATCGGCGCGCCGGCAGAGTTCGGGCTGTCTTGAACACGTTCAGACGACGAGCAGAGAGGCGGTGTCGCGCTTTGGGGGATGCGAGCGGCGGCCGCGATCTGGTCGGTGACGATTGCAGCAAGAGGGGGGAAGGTAGAAATTTCGCGGACGTCGAGCTCTTCGTACATGGTTTAGGTTAGGGGGCTGATGTACCTGGCAGACATGAATATATACTCACCGGGTGAGTTCAACAGTTCCCGAGAAATACTGACACATCATGGGCGGTCGGCCTTGGTTTCGGTTGAGATGGGAAGGAGCTACCGGGGAGAGGAGGAGGAGGCCGAAGTGCTCGCCGACAACAAGATTGTACTAGAAACGCTGACCATTGAATCATACCATCGACAGAGTACTCAATGCCAGTTCGTGATGCTAACAGTAGAGCCGTACCTGCAAGCGCGGTTATCGGTCGACACGTGTGATGCGTTCGGATGACGTATACGATTTCCAAGAAGGGGGGGAGGGGGGAGGGGGGAGGGGGCACGCACCGCGTCGTGAACACACCGTGGCCCGCAACGAGGTGGGAACGTTGCGACCACATGTCGCCTCGGGCTGAAGACTGCCAAAAGTCCCGACTGAAGAGGCGGTCGATGGAGGTTCTGAGCACCGCACCGACATAATCGGGGTGACATGTACGCCGTGTAATGGAGGGTGGTTCCCGCATGATGCCCCACCGCGCAGAAGGATGCCCGATATACAGGTGTACTGCAACCGAAGTGCGGGATTCTTCCCTCGGGCAATGAATAGACGATGGATGACGATAAGGTTGCATAAATTGGTCTGCTATCACATGGTGGAAGAACGCAAAGACGCCGCAGAGCATGGACTGGCGTGCTGGGTCCGATGTAGATGCGCAGAAGTGCGGCGAGTACGGTGATTCTCGATAAGAGACTACGTCGGGTATAGGCTGGCTTCTGGTGTGGGTGCAGCCTGTGGGATGCCGCGTGTAGGTTAGCGTGTGCGCAGTGTGGGTCCAGAGAATACCTCGGGAAGAGGACGATAGATCGTCGCTCGTGGTTCGAATTCTCACCGATCACAGGGGAGGGGGTTCGTTTCACGACCGATAAGCCTGGTATCGAGACCGAGCCAACGTTGCAAAGGCATGGGAGGGTCGATTGTTTCACGGCGACATAGTCCGCCGGTGCGAGGGAATGTGCACAGTGCGACATCGAGGGATACTGCACGACACAGGCATACAAGTTATGGCCTTGCTTGGGGCAGAGGCTTGACCAATCTTCCGCCTTTATACTCGACACTGGATGAACGCGAGCAAGGAGGTCACTGATAAATGTGAGCACGTACGTTGTACGACTGTCGCTCGGGCCTGATACAACAAAATGGCAGATATCCTGCTACAGTGCGTCGGTCGTGGACAGACGGCGTCGGTGTTTAGGGCCATCAGTCGGCGCAGCGAAGAGATAGTCGCCGTAAAGCTATTTGGCCGTAAGCCGCGCGGGTCGGAAGAAGCGGACGCGGAGCTGCACACGTACAGACTGATAGAAAGCGAGACGAGCAAAGGTCGTGGGTGAGCGGGGTGTTCGTTTGAACGATGGTCGATGATTTAACCGTCTATTATAGAACATTTGCGTCAATACTGGATTTCAATATGGCAGAGACCGGGAGCTACTTAACACTGCCATTTTTCCCGTCGACACTCGACAGCGCACTTAGGACATCGAACATTTCACCGCTGATGCTTTGCCATGTGAAGCGGATTTTCAGGCAGATTGTTGAAGGGCTGAAATGTGAGTGAAGACGTGTATTCGCCATGCTGCGCGTGAGTGACATACGGGCAGATCTGCACAACATAGGTCTCATACATACAGACCTGAAGCCAGCGAATATCATGCTCCGCTCATGCGACACAAGGCTGATCGAGCAGCAACGTCATGATGGGATACCGAAGGTGAGGCTCGGCCAGATACAATATCGAGTGCGTACTGCTGATTTCCGGCCAGGAAGAACTCGTGTGTCTGGATATTGTCATTGTGGATCTCGCGGACTGTGTGGCGAGAAGGAAACCGGGCTGGGGAATGGTGGGGACGAATGCTTATCGTGCTCCAGAGGTTACTCTAGGTGCGGATTTGCCGCATGTATGCTATAGCTGCTGATGACAGAGTCAGGGCTCCCGTGGAATGCCAAGATCGACATTTTCGCAGGAGGGTGTATACTGCTGGAACTTTGCACAGGCCAACCCTTGTTTCCCGAGGCGGCTTCTGTCGTGGAGCGTATGCTGGTCCTGGAACGAGTCGTGGAGCCTATACCGACGTCCCTCGCTAGACGCGCGCGACATCGGTTACCGAACCTCTTCAGATTGGAGGGGAAGGTCGTGTTGATTGTCGCTCCTCGGAACAGCGTTCAGGTTATGGTGCGTCATCACAGAATCAGAATGGAGCGTCCGTTAGTGGTACGTTGTACTTTTTCTAATGATGGGCATCTTACCAACGTTTCAGATATTTCCAGTGGCGAGTCGAGGACGAAAGATGCTTACGGTTGTGCATATCCATGCTGCGGCTGGATCCGCAGCGGCGCATATCGGTGCCGCAGTTGTCACGACTCGTTTCTAGATGGGGGGAGGGCGAGCAAGAGTAGCGGTAGAAGTACGCACAGTTCACCGGAGCGGAACATACTGGATTCTACCATGGCCTCCGGAAGGATGCGTACGGACCAACGCACGAGAAAAGCCGTGAGAACGACAACAAAGGCAAATGGCGAGTGAGAGGGAAGCGCTTTAGTCAAACAGAAGTTACGAGCTCAAAGGCGTAAGCATTGCCGGCAGTTCGAACCTGTGAGGTTGCATTCTTCGACGAATTTTGCCAGATACGTGTACTTCCATATGACCTTCTTCATAACTTCGATCGCACTTGGCGTCAAGACAATCATAAAGGGCCAGCCCCTTCTATTTTCTGCACAGCAGACGCGAATACTACAGGAGTCCGTGCTACGGTAAGCTACACAGTAGCGACGTATGTCGATGCCTCCGGGGCTGAAAACGGCACCATAGTTAGCGACGTGCATATAGTGAAGTCCACGTCATGGCGAGTCCGGTAATAGAGTATTTACGTGCTACGCTGTAGCGAGGGAAACGATGCTCAAGTTCCTTTACGAGTCACCACAAGTAAGCGTCAGTTTATGAGGCATGAAGGAGGGAGTTCATAAAAGCAAACACGGACCCGCCGTATCATCCGGTGTTATGGCAGATAATCGTGGCATGTGAGCAGGAAAGGAGTCGGGATTCGGAGATACGGATAGTGGAAGATCGCGAAGCGAGAAACCGGCGAGCGGCGGTGCGCATAGAAAAGAGACAGCGGCGGTTCAGCCTTGACGCGGTTTCGACGGACTCGACGCCTTGCGGGATTTAGCCCCCACTCGCAGCGAAGTCGACTCGGGGTCCACGCGCTCCCCAGCAGCATCGTCCGCGGACGACGGCGGAGTAGCTGGCGTGCCGGCGGTCGTGGCGACGGCAGTCGTGAGGCGTTCGTTGCTGGCGGGCGGGCTCGACGATCCCCGAGTGGTCTCTGTGCTAGAGGAAGAACCTTCCTCTTCGACCGAGTCTGGACGCCGGATGTGATGCTCAGGGGCGACGCTATACGTCTTTTCGCGGTCCACGGCGGAGGAGCGACCGTCGGACGATAGGTGGGTGTAGGCAGGAGGGGGAGACGCCGTACCTTCCGGACGAGTTTGCTCGACGCCCGTATCGGCGGGAGCAGGCAACAGCGTCGTGGGCGACAAAGGGTGGCTTACGGGGTCGGCACTGCCGACAACCCCGGCTATCGGTACGGGTAGAGACGCTATGAAGACCGGCCACGGTCAATACGATTGCGGTAAGAACGACATCGACGACGTACGGCTCGGGGTGTCTGTGATAGAGAAGTCATCGCTGTAAGCAGGCGTCTCGTCAGGCTGTTCTTCCGTGGGTGCAGGGAAGGCGTCCCGGTTGGCACGCATGACCCGGATGACGTCGCTCAGCATATAGACCGGGCTCCAGCTGGTAGGTGTCTCCGTGAACCCAAGGGTGAATACGAGCCCGACTACATCGCCGTATTCAAGCTTCTTCTGCGCGCACTCCGCGATGGGACGGAGCACCCCGTTCTCGATAGCTCGAACCTTGGGCGGGCGAGGGTTGGCACGATGCGTTCTAGACTTGGCGTGGGCTGCCTTCACCCAAGGATGGACGCTGTCTGGAGCACGTGGTTGAGGTCCCCGAGTCTGGTGGGGAAAGAACATGGGGACGCGCATGAAGAACCTCATCATCGCGAGATGACCGTTCTGCCACTCAAGCCGCGGAACACGGCCTATGTTGAAGCCCGGAACCGTAACAACGTACTCCTCGACATCCTAATGCGATGTAAGCCTACCGGTATCGAGCACTCGGCAAACGCACGTACACGCTGGAGTTCCCATATCTCCCGGTCATGGTATGTTTCTATTGCGAAGGAGTAGGACGCCTTAAAGCCGGCAAAATGAGTGCTACACGCCGTTGTCAGAGAAGCCCCAAGCCATTGAAGCGTGTATGCACTCTTACATGCGGGACTCCTCCAGATCGGGAGGCGGCTCGTTATTTCCCCAGACCAGGTTGCCGGTATCGTAGGGCTCGGCCTCCGAGAATACGCCAGCGTACGTCATCACGGCGGGGTTCGATGTGCCAGTGTAGCACGCCTGGACACGTACGGTGAGCACATTCCGTGGGGCGATGATGCAACGTACAATCCATTCGTTAGGTCTCGAGGCCCGTTTGATTTCAATGAGGGGTTTCTTCGTCGAGAGCGAGCGTACTGCGTCAGCAAACGGGATGTGGTGGTACTGATACCGGTGCATCTTCCAGTGATGCAAAGCGGCGTGAGTCTCAGGATCCATGAGCGCGCGGGAGTTTTTGCGACAAGTGTACAGCAGACAAGTAGGGTTGTATGGTTGAAGCGACGGATGGCACTGTGGCCCTTCATGGAATATATACTCTGAAGCGAGAACCAGCAAACGGACGTTGCTAAGGGTTGCAGGAGGCGAGGCATCGCAGTCTTGGAGAGAGCACGCAGCTCAGGGGGGGGTAGACTGTGGGTGGAAGACTCGGAATACGGCCTCATGGCACGCTCGGAATCATTGACACTTACGGGCAGCAGGATCCGGAAGGAATGGCGAGCATCATGGTAACGATCGGCGATGTGGGCCCGGTACTTCGTATACGACACGGCGAACGCATTTTGGGGTTGGTTCGACGAGCATCGTGGGGCCAGTGACGCGGACATAACTGCGGCCGGGACATGATCGTTCTTCTACAGCCTCCTGCGCGCGGTCTCGGAGCGACCTCGACTCATTGTGCGGATCTACGCAGGGATTTAAAAGGACCCGAGATCCACAGGGAACGTCCAGTCTACAACGATGCCTTCAGCGAAACGCTCCACCCGAAAGAAAACATTACCCGCACGCAGAGGTACGCGCAGGAATATGGTACGGGTGCAGGGTTTTAATGTCGGGGTATGGAGGACTCACGTTCTTATGGAGCAGATACCGTTCCCCCGGTTCTCGCCAGCCTATAACGCAAGCTGGAGGGGCTTACGGGAGTGGAAATCAGAGGTCGCCGAAGTGGTTCGTGCCTTCTAACGCCGCGCGTTTCCGCGCGTACTGATTACGACGATTCTCTCTAGCACGCCGGCGAGAAACTTGTCCGCGGATTGCTCTACGCCATGAACGTACTCGCCCCTCGGTTGATTCAGCTCCCCCTCCGGACCGAACCCGACGACGTATTCGAAGCGAGCGGATGGGTCGAGGACGTTGACGTTGCCCACTGGTTCCCGCATGGAGCGAGATACACCAGGGTCGTGAAGATGCCCGGGGCATGCCGAAAGCTGAGCAATCAGTTCACCGTAGTAACGGCCAAGGACCAGCGTCGATGCGCTCTGAACTTCTGTGTCCTCCGGCGCTTTGGACGGTTCGTGCGAGGGAATGTCTTGGTTATTCGCCACCGGAGCAGGCTTCCGGAACTAGCGACGAACATGAGCAGCTGCGAGAAGCAGTTCGTCGACGTCATCGTGGACGAGTGAGTGTGTATGTATTGTACATGCGGTCGAGACTCACCAGGCAGCTTTCCTTAGTGTCGTAGGCAGATCGACGGAGAAGTCGCAGGGGAGGCGTCGTCGCGCCGCATGACGAGGGGCGTCTCGTATCGATAGGGCGGTTCCTGTGTCCTACAGGCGGAGGGGCGTCGGTCCTAGCATTCTTCTCGACGGAGAGTGAAGAAGTAGAAGACAGTTGCATCCAAGGGGCGGCGTCTATCCGTATACGAATGGTCCAAATGGTCGCGCCACTCGTGGCGAAGCGTGTGTGTCTTCCGATAGAGAGGCAGAGGGACGGGGGACCAGACGAAGGTGGAAGAAGGGGAGAGAGTTTATTTGCAGAGGCGCGTGGTATACTAATCGCGAGAACATAGCCACTATATGTTGTGGGAATTCGGAGCGGGAGCATTTTAGGCGCCATGAAGTATTTGCGAGCGTTCTGTGCATGCGCCCACATGTGTGCCGAGGTATTGGTATGTTGTTCCTTTATCGGTCGAACGCTGTGACATCCGAACATAGATCGGCGAATACTTCTTTGAGGAGAACGGACTCAACGAGGTCAGACGACATGCCCCGCACTCAATTGTAGAAGGAGTGCCCGGTCCAGGTGCGGCGGGGGTTACACGCTGGATAGACAACGTCTCATATGGTCATCGCTTCTAGGGCGAGGAAGGTATGCCATCCTTGGACTCGTTGGTCGACCGTGGACGGTCCTCGGGGACAGGCTCCGGGTGCGTCATTCACATGCGGTGGTTCTAGGGATATCGAAACATGCGAAGACGTACACGGGTGTATCCGAGGGACATGAGGTAGGCTTTGGTGGATTCGAGGAATTCGCGCGACTTCGAGGAAAGCAGCTGACAAGTGCGGAGGGCGACAGAGAGGTAGCATGGAAAGAACCAGAGAGGCTTCGTCTGTCGGAGGCCGCGCTTGCGACGCCTGTACGATGTGGACCATGCCCCAAGTCGTCCGCTGGTATTTAAAGCGCTGAGACCTCTGTAGATGGTTGCTGCAGCAGAACCCCCGCCTCCATCACCGCCATTGTCAGTTTGGAGTTCATCACTGACGCCCTTCAATATGTCTTCCGATTGCGCACCTATTTCTCGTACCGTTCTGAAACGAGGCACGTGAAGTCTCACAGCTGAGGACACCGCGAACTGACCATTGAAATCTTTGACAGATGGGTACGTTCACCCGTTTCAAACTCAGCATTTTTACGTGCCGGACTTACGCCTGGCCGCAGACGACTGCAACGCTTTTCGCGCGAGAAGGTGGGCTCCAGCAGCCGTTGTCGCGTTTGACTTGCGCTTAATGTGTATTGTGGGTAGCTTCGGCATTCGCTCAAAATTGTACGTGTGTATGTAGTGCGCCGGGATCTCTAGGTGACGATTGTCCCCCCAGCTGATGTGGGGCTTGAGTAAGTCGGCCGTGAATGTGGAGGGGTTCGTTTCTACGCTCTGATCCCATTGATAGCAGCTAACGCACAGGATTATTTAGACTGCTTGATAGTATCGTGAACGGGTTGACGACGGAGATATCATCTGCTGAACTACAAGTGAGTTGTCCGGCAATGGCGATGGTGGCAGTCTAACGACGACGCAGGTTCACTGTGCAACAATCGCGGCCGGTTCGGCGACGAAGCACCCCGATTTCTCGCTATTGGCGGGTCGTCTATTTGTTGCAGCATTGCATAAGGCGACCGAGAAATCCTTCAGCTGTTGGGTGTTGGGGTACGGTAGCGGTGAGCCACCACACACGCAATGGTACCGCAGCACCTTGACGAGTGATGATGCGTTGTTTCAGACAGCGAAACGGTCCTTGATCCCGAATTGATTCGCCTGGTGCAAGTATACGGGACCGAGCTCGAGGACATCATCGCCCACTCGCGCGATTTCAGTTTTACCTAGTACGTGGTTTTCAAGACGTCAGGTCTGTGAACTATTACTGAACGTTCCCCTCAGCGCCTCAATTCACTCGCTCGCGCATTTACGATCGATGAGGAACGAAGAGAATCGTCTTTTAGGTACGACGATTCCTGCCAGCGAAGGTAACGACAACTGATGTCCGTGGGAAAGTTGTTGGAACTCCGATAGTCAGTAGTAAGTGATTACATAAGC
>ML211137.1:0-57905 GCA_004369055.1 Polyporus arcularius HHB13444 | reverse complement strand
GCCGCGACTCTGACGCGACTGAGACGCGACGTGACGCGGAGTGTGCCGCGACTCTGACGCGACTGAGACGCGACGTGACGCGGAGTGTGCCGCGAGTGGGCCGCGACCTTGACACGACAATGATGGACTGGTATATGAGATGAGGGGTATTATGCAGTTTGAATGGTACTTTTGCGTGTACGAGTTGGCTCCAGCAGCCAATGATCAAGTAGAAGTGGTAATCAGCTTTCGGGACTCAAACTCACTGCCTGTCTGAGTGATGGGCACTTATACAAACACATCTGTACGACATTAGAGCAGCCTGAGGAACACTTAAATAGCGACCTTGATCCACTAGTATATGCCACAGGATATTAGAAGGAAGCAGGAGTGAGCTATGAGGCAGAACGAGGCTGCATGGTGGGTGGCAGTGACGGAGAGCCCGGCCTGGGGTTTCACCAATCCGTAGCTCTTGAAGCCGAGCTGAGCTCACACATCACTAGCTGTCAGGCTGTCACAAGCCCTCTCCAAAGCCTGGCTTGTCCTGTCCTGTGCGAGGGCTTGGCCTCACGGCTTGGTGGCCTGAGGCCGGGACTTGTAAGTCACTAGCCGGGCCATAGTTGCGGCTTTTGAGTTGAGCTGGGCTCTGTAGATCACTAGTTATATCCAGGATTTATGCATGACTCAGGCTGTGGGGTGAATGTGCACAATCTGATAATGATTGGTATCATAGCATGATACAGCTTTGCAGAGGTCACCTAATTGCAATATTGAACAATTCGTACGAGTATGAAGGTGCTACTTCTGCTCAAATGCTGCAGTTGTGGGAGGGCCCAATGAGTAGTCTATAAACCACACCATGTCTGCAGTTGGGAGTGTGGGTGGAGCTGGAAGAGAGTTGAACCAATGATGCATGACAAGGGCATTGAAGAGACGTGTCTGTAAGTCTGGGTAAGTTACTGTTGCTCGATGACATCAATTAATTACATGCCTTCCAGGAATGATCAGTTGTTAGGCGGTAAAAGCAGAAATGTCCCATAAGGGCCGCCAGTATCTCATACCCCACCATGCATTTCCGAGGTGCATCGAGAAGGACAAGCTGAATGAGCGTTGACATTGAGTACCGTGGCTCACCACCCCTGGCTGGCTCAGACAGAACGCATAGTCCATGACTGTGGCGATTGAGTGCAATCCCTAAGGTGTCATAAATGACCTGAGCAGGAGGGGTCTTTGCATCGAGAAAGCGGGCAATGTCATAGTCAACGAGCGTGGCAGTTATGTTGGGAATGTATGGCTTGCACGTGACAGAAAGTCCTGTTTATAACTATTATTAGTCAAGTATATATGCTTGTAAAGGAACACTTTACCGCTCTCGTTGCAACTGAATGTCATCAGAATACCCCAACTATATCCAGAGGCATCCGCCTTGAAATACACCCTGGTTTCACCAATGCTGAGCTATGATAGATTCAGTCACAGAGATTTGGAAGGCTTTGGTAAATGTATAAGTACCTCTGGCGGCGTAAAGAGTGGTGCAGCAGAGTCAGCAGAATTTCTGGTAGGCGCACATATGGGGGTCATTGGTATGACAGAATGCGAGACGGGGGGGCATATCCGAAACCGGTGTACGTAGAAGTCATTTTGACTGTGCTGGGGTGCGGGGCCAGTCTGTGGTGATATAGACAGGGGAATGAGGCCAGCTCCGGCTGCAAGTGAACTTCCAGCAGCAGATATACGTGGCAAAAAAGCTGGTGTAGCTCCAGAGGGAGGCAAAGAATTGACAAGGGTTTGGATGTTCATAGCAGTGAGGTTTTGCACACCGGGGGGGAGGGGGGTTGCAACAGTGCAAGTGGCGGAGGAGATACAAGCAACACTCATGCCCCTTTATTTTCTGTTCGGACATGATTGGTTATTCAATTTGATAGATTAGGTCATCTAAATGCCTAAAACCGGTTATTTACTTGAGGCTGTCAGACGCAGCAGTGGGTGTGGTGACCTGTGACTGAGGCACAAATAGCAGTACAGTGACGGACGATGTGACATGTGACACGGTGCTACGGTGTGATCTATACAGTATATGTGGGATAGTTTGCATTGGTAACCTTGACCGAAACCACATCGCAGCCTGACACTTGCTCATATTGCCTCCCATACGCTGTGCAGGTACGTTGACACATTGATTGGAGTATATGAAATGACCTCACTTAGCCTACAGAATGTCTTCGGAGGAGATGCAATCATCTGTTGTGCCGTCAGGCAAAAGACGGGTGCGTATGTCCAGAAAATTGCCAGAGCTCCATGCTATATTGTTTGCTGGTATACTGAAGAGGAATTACAGCTTGTTCGAGCATACAAGGTCCCTCTGAAGGGTGCACCACACTTCATTCATATTCCCGTTGTTCGTGGTGATGGTGGTGATGCCCGCGATCTTGCACAACTGCAGTCCGCCTGGGCGTTCGAGGGTCTTCTGCGCAAGTATACAAAGATCCGGTCTCTGCGATGCCGTCAGCCTGCCACCAGGTTTCATCCATTTGCAGCTCCTCGTCTCCGCCAGCAGAATGGACGAGTACAATTCCGTCAGCGCATGTTCAACGTATATGCAATGGAAGGCCTCGACTATGACATGCCGTACAATGAAACCGTGGCTGCGCTCAAATTTGGCCCTCGTATTCGAGCCGAGTTCATCATCATGGAAGTTACGGCGAGTGGCAAGCGTGCTGCAGATGCCAGATCAGCGGAAACGAAAAAAATGGACTATTTGGCAGTCGAGTATGTCATTAACAATTTTGGTGTTGTTTGATTGTCTGATTTTAGTTGGGGTTCCAGTGCAGCTCGGCGGATGATGTCTCTGCCTGATTTAGAGACAGTAGTGGATATGTCGGAGGAGCTCCAGGAGTACTATGGCTGTTAAACTAGTTAGTTTTTGGATTGTCGCAAAAGTGTATCAGTGACTGAATGGGACTCCATGAGATGGGAACGATATTGTGTAGAAGTGTCAGAGCCACATGGTGTAATGGATAACATATCTGATGCTTTTGTGGAGATGCTGGTTCGATTCTGGCTGTGGCAAAATGGGGTTTGTCTCAAATTCCTTTTGTTAGTTAATGTCACAGTGCTATCTCAATTTGCACGTATGAAGTTTGCTCGTCTTGCAACCTCCTCTAAATTTGGTACACCCATGCAGATAGGGCAACTGATGTGAATAAGTGCGACAGTACGGACTGTTCAAGTAGTGATATGCAAGGCCTGGCCTTGAGCCGTCAGGCTCCCCAAGCTGGCTCTCAAGTTCGGGCTTGATGGCGCTGGCATAGTGCGAAAGGAGATGGCGACGAGAGGTGTCACTGGACGCGTCCTCCCATCGTTCTTCACGCTCTTGCAATGCAGGAGGCCGGGGCAGGGACCGTGAGCCTGAAGTCCGAGACGATGGACGCATCATTGTACGCGTCTTCTTGCTCTTCCTCGTGTCAAGCAGCACGGGAGGGCGGGTGCAGAGCCTGAGGCGGAGTGCAACGAAACACGTCATTGGACGCGTCTCGTTGTGGGTCCTCACACTCTGGCAACGCAGAGGTGTGGGCAGGAGGTGAGTCGCCCCCACCACCTGCAGGCTCCAGCTCAGGCCGAGCCGAGCTCGAGCTGAGCCCGAGCCGTCTTCGAAAGCCCGGCCTGCAGTTTGAGCAGGCCGTAGCTCTCCAGGCCGAGCCGTAGCCGCGGCTTTTTTCGAGCCGAGCCGGGCTCGCACATCACTATGTTCAAGTGACATCATTAAAGTCACAGCTCAAACTGCATGTACATTTTTCTGAACACAATCACATACAATCATGTCTACTCATCTGGTGTATGTACACAACCTGATTATGCCCTTGTGCGATCTTGATGTACCCGCATGTGCAGGTGAAGACCACGGAGACAGGTGAACTTCCTGCTACATTTTGGACAATGACAGTCATTGTCTGATATGTTGCCGCATTAGTTGGTTTTTTGGGGAGATGTCAGTTCAAAGTGATCCCTCACATGTTGGATTATCATGGCTCTGTATGTGACGTTGTAGGTTATTCTTACGTGAGAATTGCTTGCTGCAGCCTGCGATAGGGCATTCGTGCACTGAAGCAGATAAATTGATATCTCGAACTGCAAGAAGTTTGCTACTCACATTCAGGATTCGTATGAACGAGACGGATATGCCGCATCAGATGGCCACTTTTTGCGTAGCACTTTCCGCATCCAGGCACGTCGCACTTCAAAATTGACTGCTGATTCTATCGAATTCATGAGTTGCTGCAGTCTGATGTGGTTGTTATATACACGTACATCCCCGACACTTTTGTCTGTTATATGGTGTATTTCAGGGACTATAAGTGGAGCCTCAGAGCTTCCTGCAGGCATTGGGATATTGTTGGAAGGCTCCAGAGGGCTTGCATCAATATGAGCACTGTTTCGCTCATTGTGGCGGTGACACGGATCCAGACAAACTGGCAGAATATTGTCACTGTGTGGACGCGCAGGAAACATACGGGAAGCCATAAGAGCGACTTCAGATGGATCAATTGCATGTAGCAGAGAGACGTAGTTGTGCGAGTATGACATCATTTGCTGTTGGAAGTGATGAGGGTGAGTGCCAGTGAACGTGGGAGATCTGCACGACGGGCAGTGGCATCTGGTTAAGGTCAGGAACAGGCTTGTAACAGGACCTGAACTGGACTCCTGGTTCAAGTCCTCGTTACAAGGCTGCTTTAGGTGCGGAGCATCCGTTACAAAGGTTTGAACCCCGAAAGACACGGTAAGTATTTGATACTTAATGAGCGCCTGAAGCGGCGGGGCGACAGGTGATGTTTCGAGGTGCCGCCGGATGCTAGACCGTGACTTATCTGAGTATCTCCGAGAGGTATGCTGGAGGCTCGGCCGGTCGGACTCCGGGCGCATCAGTACAGAAGGGATTCGGTAGCACTGGCAAATCGCTCTACTGAGTAATCACCGGTATCAGGTGTTAACTACATTGCGATAAAGTACGGTACTTATAAATACGAGTCATGTCGAGTTTATGTCGGGCGTGCCAGTGCGGGTCATCAACGTAAGTATCATTGAAGGTTACGTGTATCCATGATATTGGATGACGCGGCTGAGCATGTCACTGCAGCCCGCCAGTATTCGTAGGAGTGCCGGTATCATAAGGAGTTTGGCTTCAGAAAGGGACAGTGGTGGAGCTACTTGAACGAACGATCTTGTCAGCACGGCATCAACTTTCAGATAGAGAGACGTACAAATCACAGGGACTGGCGTTTGACGATTGCGCGGACACCAAGGGTCGTCTCGTGTTGTGCATTGCGAGGCGGTAATCCGAGACGCGACGTTCGAAGAAATTGGTTCTCCCGTCTAACGCCATTGATGTCACAAATGGGAACTTCGGGGCATTAAGTTCTGTGAGCGTAAGGCCTGCTGCTTATGTAGTAAGTTACGGCTTACCGGATTGGCTTTCTTGTACTTGGGTCGGAATCCTAGGGTAAGTAGGAGGCGGTCGGCGACGTGCTGAATGTAGTCAGACATTAGGGAAGTGTTCATGCCGTCCAGTCTGACCGGAAGTGCCTCTTGAATGGTATTCGTCAGGACTCAGACGAAGGATGCAGGTTCACTATGAATATGTACACGTACCGTCGAAGAAAGCCTGTTCGAGATCCACAGCCTGGCTTACGATGGTGTGCGCGGTAGTCTCGTCGACGCCGTCCTGGAGATGGTTATGTAGAAGGACGGCGAAGTTAGTATGCATACCTTCGTCGCGCGCGATGAGTTCGTTTGCGTGGCATAACCCGGGCATTAGACCGCGACTTCGCAGCCAGAATATAGCGGCGAACGATGAGGAGAAAAATATGCCTTCAACGGCGGCGAATGCGACGAGGCGTACCGAGAACGGTTGGTTTGCGTCTTCAGTCCATTGCATGGTCCACGCTGCTTTGCGCTTGATGCTTGTGATGGTATCTATAGCGGAAAAGAGTCGAGTGCGCGCCGCTAAGTCACGTACGAGAGCGAGAAGCATGATCGCGTACGCCTCTGCATGTATGTTCTCCCTGTTTGTGAAAGTTCGGATGCCATGTCAGCGCCGTACGACGTTTACACTTGTGTTAAGAGCACGTACATCATGATCTGGAAGCCGTAGAAGCAGCGAGCTTCAGGGATCTGAACTTCTGCGCAAAACCTCTGGACAAGGTTTTCGTTCACGATGCCATCCGAGGCTGCGAAGAACGCTAGTACTGTAGAGATGAACTGGCGTTCGTCTTCGGTGAGTCGGATCTCCCAGTGACCGCGGTCAATTGTCATATTGAGCTCTTCCGCAGTCCAAAACGCTGCCTGAGCGGTCTTGTATGCGGACCAGATCTATGGTAGTGTCAGCATGTATGATCACAGTGGGACGAATGTTGGTTATCTACCTCGGGGTACCGGATGGGATGTAGGATGAACCTGGAATTGTCTGATCGTAAGATCGGGTCGGTATTGTCTGTTGAACTTAGAATGTCCATGGAAGTTGGTGTCTGATTGAGTAAAAGGAGACAAACAGAGCGACGCGCTCTTATAGGTCTTCCGATGGTTAGTATGCAGCGTGGGAATCGGCTGCGTGATATTTCCGACGTGGGGGTGGGGGAATGAGGCCTGCACGAGTGAGGAGTCAGGATACCACACATGGCGGCAGTGTGGCTAGTGCGTGGCGAGCGTGGGGGTCCGCAGCGAGACACGTGTATAGCGCGAGGCAGGGGCGTGCGCCTGTGAGACCGACGGAGTCTGAGAGGACGACGAATCCGGACTATCTGGAATGAAACGCGTTTGGGTGAGAGGAGAGGACCTATAAAAGGGTCGCACTTTGGCGCAAGAGCGTAACTATCACTTTGACTTTGAACTGAAACATCACCTTCGACTTTTCTAGTAGCTTGGAATTACAAGCTCATACTCGGTATGTCTAGCCCACTTGAGAACTTGCAGGATATGGCAGACGTTCTCGAGGAGATCGCTGGTGAGTCTTGCTTCGGCGCATCGTAATGGGCGGTAGCTGATTGGTCGTTCAGGTCGTTCTGGTCGTTCTGCAAGCGACAATGAGCCTGTTGAGGCGGAACACCCGCTGTGGAACTTGAATATTCCTCCGGATGATCCCGGTGAGTGCACAGGGTATCTGTTAGATCATTCGGTACTGATCTATCATACAGCTGTGTGGGATGTGCTGGTGAATGAACTCGGTGGGGATGGCCCTTGTGGACTAGGTGAGCCGTCGTGGCTTTCTGGCACGCGTTCGATGTTGCTGACTACCATGCGCGTCAAGGTGAAGTCGTTCTAGGCGCGACCGGCGGGTCATGTTTACGATGGGCCGCAGATTGCAATCTCGACAGGGACTATCTGTTCAAGAGCATTATCAGAGTTGCGGAGGGGGTTCGTTTCACGGATATTGACTGTGCTGTGGGAGACGTACTTCTGGCCGGTCCTTTGCACGCAGCTCTAGACGCGTAGGTGATGTGGCGTGCGTGCGATCTGCGTCTTCTCTGTTTGGAGCATTTCATCGATGTCCTTGTGCGGGATACGGTGACGTCGCTGCGCGCGCGGTTGGTCGGGCATGTATGCTCTGCTCGGTGTATCGCCGGTATGCTTTGCTTCCAGAGGCTAGAGCGTCCACGGACGGGTGTCCGTATCGCAGCAGGACGCAGTCGAATGTCGGACGACGATTCGGGATCGCCGGAGCCGTTCTATACTGTGGCTGACCATGAGCTGCGGCAGTCCATCATACGGGAATGGCAGGAGTGCATGCATACCGACACTCTCAAGCTCTATGTGTGTGCGGTGTGCGCGAGGCGGACGAAACGGGACGCGATAGAGATGGTGTCGATCTCTTCGCTAGACGTGTCTCTGCTGAGGAACGATCAGCTTCCGGCTCATGTGCTGCCTAGCACTTACGCGTATGGACTGTACGGTCGTGCACTGTTGCATCCAGCGGGAATGACTTCTCTTTGGGAGGTCGCCGATATTCGAGTGTGCGTCGAATGTCGCATCGATTTGGTGGACAAGAAGCGGATGCCTAAGTATGCCCTGGCCAATTGGCTATACTATGGTATTGATGAACTGCCGCCCCTTGTACGTGCTGCGTTTGCATCAGCAACAAGGTGCGAGAAGGTCCTGATAGCTAGAGCGAGGTCTAGCAAGATATCCTTCCGTTTCAGCGATTTACGGAAGGATGAGGACTTAACTCGTCGGGAGAATCCCGTGGTTTCGCAGTGGTGCGTGAAAGGTAACATTCTAGTAATGCCGCAGAATGTGACCCAGATGCACGATGTCTTGCCACCCTCCGAGGACGCTCTGCGCGATACCATATGCGCTGTTTTTGTCGGTCGGACACAGCCTACACTGGGAACCATTGCGCGACTTGCACCAATGCTTGCTCGGAAGTCGCGTATCCGGTTTCTGATCGAATTCCTGGCAGGCAATAATGTCCATTACTCGCCAGCATCTGGGTTCGGGGGGCTGAGTGAGCAGAACCTTGCGGCGCTCTTCGGGCCGGATCACGTCAGTGACGACGAAGGAGTTCCTTGCTCCGTCGAGATTGGTTTCCTGGAGCAGCGCGAGGGTACCTTTGCTGCGGAGTCTGACTATTCCGGCAGGGACCGCTTCCGTGATGGGCCTGGGCCTGGCGACGACCTGCTTATGGAGACAGTAGGTTACACGGACAGCAGTGACTCGCCGATGACTTACAACCAGATGAAGCTGAAGGCGTTGGCTCATTGCTTGTCTGGTGGGAGGTTCGTGCGATCTCAGGCAGGCAGTCGGTTTGTGCCCGATTTCGAGAACCCCAGTCTCCTGAGTTGGCTATTCCCGCATTTGGACCCGTGGGGTATAGGAGGCTTCTTCGAGCCTGCTAGATCTTGCAAGCTGACGCTGGAGGAGCAGTTGAAATACCTGTTGCGGGTACACGAATCGCCGTTCGAGCGCGATCCAGACTTCGCGTTTGTGTACTACAACATCTACCAGAAGAAGCGGGTATGTGAGACTGTCAGCTTCCGTGTCAAAGCATCGCAACAGCAGGAAGTTGTCCGAGACTTACTGACCGTGGACACTGTTGTCTTGCAGAGGTTGATCGAGAGGTTCAAGGGGAACTCGTTCTATGAGCCAACCGATCCTGCGGAGCGGGATATCATGCGCGTAATGACCAAGGTCAGCATGGTAGGTAGGGACTTACCTGGCACCGCCGGATACAAGATGTGTCTGCGTAACGAAATCAGGAGTCTTGTGTACTTCAAAGGAACTCCTGCACTGTTCGTGACTCTTAACCCGTCGGATGTGCATAACCCGCTCGTCCGGCTGTACATGGGACATGATATCCGCTTGGAGGACATGGAGCACGGTATGGAACTCACCGAATGGCAGCGCAGAATTCTCGTTGCGAACAATCCTGCTGCATGCGTCATGGCATTCCACGAGGTTATCTCCGCGTTCATTCGAGTGGTTCTGAGGTGCGGCCTGCCTAACCGTGGCCTATTCGGCCGGTGTACTGCGTATTTCGGCACAGTGGAGGCGCAGGGACGGGGAACGTTACATTGCCACATGCTAGTTTGGTTGGAAGGACATCCGTCTCCGCAGGAGCTGCGTGATTTGATGGGGGACTCGGAGGACTACACCCGGAACGTCTTCGCCTGGTTGGAGTCTATCATTAGGTCCGAGTTGCTTGGGTGCACACGGGTGGTGACGGAGCCTGACGGTGTACCTTCGCTGCCTCCCGAGGAGTCACATTTCGAGGGGCGAGTCAATCCCTGTGTTATGCCTGGTCCACGGCTTGCCGACATGAGCGACATGGAGTTTGCGCCCGAGTATGAGCGGTTCGTGAATGAACTGGTCAAGGAGTGTCAGTGGCACAAGCATATGGATACGTGTTGGAAGTACCTCCGACGCGGTCAGCCACGTGATGACGCTCATTGCAGGATGGGGATCGACGGGTCGACGCGGGAGGAGACTTGCATCGATGAAGAAAGCGGGTCCATCCTTCTGCGACGGCTACACCCCCGTATCGCGAACTATAACGATGTCGTACTCTTCCTGACCAAGTCAAACATGGATATCAAGCATGTTGGGTCTGGGCAGGGTGCGAAAGCTCTGGTTTACTACGTTACGGACTACATCACGAAGGCGCCTTTGCCGACTCACGTGGGGTTGTCTGCCCTTATGTGTGCAGTCCAGCGTACTCGGGATCGCGCTGAGGACAATGAAGGTCGTCTTGATGCGGGATCTAGTCGCAGTGCTCTCATGAGTACAGTGAATGCTATGCTAGGACGATTGGAGATATCCCACCAGCAGGTTATGAGTTATCTCCTAGGTGGTGGAGATAGCTACACGAGCCATCATTACCGAAGCCTGCATTTCGGCGCTTTCGAGCGCCTGGTGGCGGACTATTGGGATAGGCAAATGGTCGCGGGAAATACGGCGACCGTGGACACCGCAGTCATGACTGAAAGCGGTGATGATCCGATAGTCTTGCATCTCGGCGCCGGGTCCATCAATGCGGTCAGTCAACAGCAAGACTATCTTTATCGTGGCAGGGAGGTGGGGTTCGATGCGTTGTGTCTGTATGAGTTCGTCGGTATGGTCGAGAAGATCACCAAGACTAGCGAGGCTTCCAGACTGGGACGCCGCGTAAACGATGGAAGTGGGCGTGGACGGAGGGAAGAGCTTCGAGGGTCGCTTGAGGTCCGGCATCCTCAGAGTGACCGGTATCTTCTACGTCGCCGTACCATATGGGTTGTGCCCGTGGTCTTGGGGGATGCACTGCCTCGTCCTGACAGGGGTGCGGAGCAGCGAGAGAGATGGGCCCGGGCGGTGCTCCTCATGTTCATCCCTTGGAGGCATCCCAGAGACTTGAAGGCGGCTGGAGAGTCCTGGTTTGATGCGTACGAGAGGAGAAAGCCGGAAATTTGCGACGAACATGCCGCTTTCATCAGAAACATGACAGTTCTTTCGGAATGCAAAGATGCACGTACAGAAGTGCGACGTACTGCGTCTGTTCAAGATGGACTAGTGCCTCTGAGAAGTGGCGAAGAGGGCTGCGCCAGTGAAGAAGGAAATCGGGCGACTGTGCACCCTATCGACTGGGGTTCGGACGAGCTGGACGCGTTCTCCTCCGAGCCGGGTGAGTCGAGTACCGAACAGAACCGTGTAGTCCAGGATTCACTGGATGATCTGGTCGGTGTGCGAGTACGGGTAGCACTGGATGCTTGCTTCAGCTTGGGTAATGTTGGCGAGCGTCCGGATCAGGAGTCGTCTAACCGCGCGTATGCTGTTGACACGTCCGCTGCGCCTAGTCTTGAATCACAGGCTGAGATCATGCGCGTTTTGAAGAAGCGGCGTCGACCGGACAATGGTGGTGCGAGCGAAGAGGGGTCTCGTCCGCGCCAGAGAAGACGATTGGATGTTGACGCTAGCGTCCACGCGGATGTGCTTGACGAGGGGCAGGACTCCCCTAATGCTGTAGCTGGCGCCGTGAGCACTGACGACGTAGATGCATGCGCGGGCATCATCGAGCAGGTTATACTCGAGAGGGGACTTCGCAGCAACGCTGAGCAGCATCGAGCATTCGACATCGTTGCGAAGCATGTCTGCTACGGGCGTGGTCAGCTACTGATGTATATCGGAGGCATGGGTGGCACTGGGAAGACATACGTTATCCAGTCACTCCTTCGGTTATTCGAGTTGCTCGGCCGGCGCAACGAGGTTCTGGTAGCTGCGCCTACAGGGGCTGCGGCAGTTCTGATCGGTGGTCACACTATCCATTCCCTCACTTTCTTACCGGACACCCGTCGTCGCGACTTGACGGAGTTGGTCTTTGTATGGAATGGAGTCAAGTACTTGATATGTGACGAGACGTCGATGATCGGGGCCCGGTTCATGAGTCAACTGTGCAAGAGGTTGCAGCAAGCGAAAGGAAATGATGGTGTTCTAGCGGAGCGGCCATTTGGCGGTGTGAACGTGATCTTCACAGGAGACTTCGCACAACTGAGACCTGTTCGGCAAAGTACGTTGTACTGCCATCGTCTGGTACATTCCCCTGGTCTTGCCGAATGTCAGAACCAGGATGGTGTGAGTGCTTTGCGCGGAGCTTACCTCTGGAGGTTGGTGAGGACTGTCGTGCAGCTCAGGCGCAATCAGCGCCAGACCGGTGATCCAGAATACGCAGCTCTGCTGGAGAGAGTCCGAGTCGGGGCTGCGTATGTGGTGAACTCGTATGGTGTCTCTGGGGACCTGGATCTGTTGCGGTCAAGGGAGCTTGGTCGACTCCTGCAAACTGAACCCGAATCGTTGGGTGCTTTCAGGGATGCTCCTGTGATTGTGGGACGCAAGCGAATCAGGGATGTACTGAACGTGCGGCTGTTAGCTCACCATGCGGAAACTGTCGGTGCAGAGGTTGACCTCTACTACTCTGAAGACCTGATGTCAGGGGATGTTCCCGCATGGCGTGTTCGGCAACAGTTGTGGAGATTGTCATCGACGACTACGAACGACGCATTGGGCAGGCTACCATTGTTTGTCGGGATGAAGGTGATGATTCAAGAGAACCTTGCGTTCAGCAATAACGTGGTCAACGGCGCTGAGGGTACTGTTGTGAACATCGCGTACCGGACGGGTGAAGGAGGTCGTCGGCATGCCTTGGTAGCTCATGTTCGTATTCTTGGTGCTGGCGAGATTTGCCAGGGCCTTGAAGCGGACGTAGTTCCAATCTTCCCTGAGAGAAGTAGCTTTAGTTGGGCTTTTGAGGAAGAAGGCGTGTCGCTGCGGAAGACAGTTCAGCGGATGCAACTGCCGATCGTGCCTGCGTATGCCTACACTGACTACAAGAGTCAAGGAAGATCTCTTGACAGAGCTATCGTTGACTTAGAGGGCGCGCAGAGCCTACAGGGGGTATATGTCATGCTGTCAAGAGTGAGGACGCTGCGCGGTTTGGCTATTTTGCGTCCCTTCTCTCCCGACCGAATTTGTGCACGGCCATCTGAAGAGCTTCGCGCGGAGATGCGACGATTGGAAGAACTAGATGAGAGGACCAGGAGGGTGTACGAGGATTCCGGTACCAGTGGGCATAGTGGGGTGGAGGACGCGTTCACTATGCTGCAACGACTAGGAGTTTGATTAGCGTATGAAAGAGCAAAGAGCATATATGGAGCTTCGTTAGTTAGGATTTACTTATCAGACTGTCGATTTGTCTGAAACCGAGTGTCTAGTCCGGCCGCTGTGACAGCCTCGCGGCGGATGCGCGAGTGCGAGTTAGACTGTAGACCTATGCGCGGCTTAGTGGACGCTGAGACGCAAGCTCTTTGGAGTGATCAACCATATAGAGGTAACTGGACAGCAATAAATAGTGAGAGCGACGTAAGCTGACGGACTATGCGCAAAGGAGGAGGAGGAGGAGTGAGGGACGCTCGAATCTCAGCCGCCTGGGCGCGTGGCGTCACGTGATGGAAATAACTAGGTTCGGATTCGGAATGCGTGCGGCTGGTGGGGAGAGTGACAGTGATAGACATTTAAATAAGGTGGGTTTGGGCAGCGTATAAAGTGAGATGCACCAGAAGTGGGAGGAAAATGAGGAGGGTATAATGAGACGGATTATGAAGGGGTGGAGGGCGATTCGGAGGGGATGTTTCGTGGAGTATGAGTGATTGCGCCGATCCTGTCTGGTGAGTTAGGGTGAATTCATTGGATTTTTTTGCGACAGAGGGGAGGCAGATTACAGACCGTTCAGATTTAAACTTAAGGTTACAGTTCACAAGCACTGCACGCCCGCGATGTAGGCGGTGATTGTGTTGGGGATTCGCCGCAGAGTGTAGCAGATTTGGGTGTTCTCTGACCGTCGCCGTCTTCGTCATCGCGCTCGATGTCGTCAATGTATTCGAAGGGGGGTGTCGGGTAGGCGGCAGCGGATGTCCGAAGATAATACATACCGGTCTTCAGACCGCCCTTCCAGCCGTACATGTGCATGGAATGCTATCGAATAGTTCAGATTTAGTCGGTAGGGAGGACGAATCTAGTGACATGCTTACCACTTGGCTAATAGTGGGTGCACGCATGTATACGGTTGTGCTCTGAGATTGGTCGATGAAGGGCGCGCGTTCTATGGCGAGGTCGAGCAGCACGCGCTGCGGAATCTCCCAGGCGGTGCGGTAGATGTCCTTCAATCGGGATGGTATATCCTCGATGTCTTGAATAGAACCTGTGTGTATAGATGTATTTAGTGGCCGCTGTTTCGGTGTACAGGTGGACGAACCGTGTGCTCTGATGATCTTGCGTCGAATCTCGGTCGTCCACAAGCCTGCACGGGATAAGTCTCTGACGAGGGTGGGGCATGTTATCTGGAACTCGCCGCCGAGCGCACGGCGTGTGTAGCAGTTGCTGGGTGGCGGATCAGTGGGAGGACACGATAAGCGGGAGCAAGCGTAGTACCTGATGTAGGGATCGGTGGATTCATTGTATCCAGTGACTTGACTTGTAGTTGCGGTTGGCATCTGTGCAGTTAGCATGGAGTTCCGCAGACCGTAGAGTCGTACGCGAGCCTTCAACGCAGCGAAGTCGTTGATCGAGGAGGGAACGGTATCCCACATGTCGTATTGGAGGATTTGTTGTTGCGCGGGAGATCCTTCATAGCTGGGGTATGGTCCTTTCTCTGCGGCGAGTTCGGTGCTTGCCTCTAGAGCGGCATGGTAGATCGTTTCAGCAATTGAGCGGCTGAGAAGCCGGGCGGTGGGGGAATCGTACGGGAACCCGAGGATGTGGAAGACGTCCGCCAGACCTATGACACCAACGCCGATCGCTCGAGTCTGCTTAGCGGAATAACATGCTGCTGCGGTGGGGTAATGGTTGAGGTCGATGACGCTGTCGGTGTTGCGCACCACTATCTTGACTACGCGGTGTAGCTCTTGTAGATCGAAGGCTGTCTCAGTCGCGAAGGAAGGCAGGACGATCGACGCCAAGGTGCAGACAGCGGTGTGTGTCGATGATGTGTGCTGTACAATCTCGGTGCAAAGATTGGTGGAGTACACCGGTCCGATGTGCCGTTGGTTGTTCTTAGCTAGATATGGTTCAGATGGTGACTAGGGAAGAGGTGAATATGTGACGTACCATTGATTGAATCCGAATACAGGATGAACGGCTCGCCGCCTTCAATTTGTAACTGAATAATTCGCAACCAAAGGTCGCGTGCAGACGCGACGTAAATGGCGCAGAGTTCGCGTTCAGCGCGGAGGTACTCAGAAACGAAGGCGTCGCCGTGAAGGCCAGAGAGAGTGGGGACGTCCAAAGGGTCGAACATGGACCAAATGCCATCTTCTTGAACACGATCCATACTGAAGATGCAAGTGGAGCGGGTTAATGTCGCAAGGGAAGAGAGCCTTCGTTGAGTGACTTACAAGAGGTCTGGGACGAAGAGGGCAAGGTGCAAATTAGGGAAATCGCGGTTGCTGACGTCGCGATGGTCGTGGATCTCTATAAAATAGGGCGTGTCGGCGTGCCATATTGGTAAGGTGGCCGTGGCCGCGGACGGTCGCTTGGATTGGTTGCGTGAAGCGTAGTTAGCCGCGGCGTCGAACATCTCCAGCAGCGAGATGACGCCAGGTTGGGACTGATCTCTGTTCCATCTGAGGACATGCGGATGAGGGATGATACGCCTTGATGCGGAATCAGGACTCGCCTTTGAGCTGGTACGTTGTGTAGGTCGAGACCAAGCCCGCCATTCTGCATGAAGATTTTGCTGGCATCATGGACGCTGCTGAAAGGGGAGCAAGGTGTTGAACAGTCGACAGTCTGGACGAAGCAAGAGGAGAGCTGATGTATGCGCAGTCCGGCATTGAAGAGCGTCGGACTGGCGTGAGAGTAGAGCCCACGAGACAGTAAGTCGTAGGTCTCGAGGGCGCGGGTGAGGTTGTTGCGGTGAATGTGGACAGCTACGCGCATCCAAAGGTGCTGAGGCCGTTCTCGGCCACGATCCTGTTTCGTGATGAAGTACATCGATGCCATTGTCTTGAATCCGGGGCTAAAGAGACTGTGAGCACTCACGTAGACCACGTACGATGTGATATCATACTAGGATATACGATCATCGCGATCGTGTCGAAGAGCGGTGTCGAGTGCGTGGCCGTACTTTTTGACTGCCTTCAAGAAGTCAGGGTCAAGGAGCTGAGGATCGTCTAAATAGCTATTGTCAAGCCGGGTGCATAGGAGAATATAGTTACGCTGACCAAGGTCAATATCCACCATGGTTTCGACGAAGGATGGCTTGACGTTCCTGTGGAGCTTGCGGACTTCTAGTCGTCCGGCGAGAATCATGTAGTCGGGGTGCTGATTACCCAGATCCGCTGCGCAGCGAGCGGCAAGTGACTGATAGTATGTTGAGCGGTGATTAGAGGTTATTTGGTGCGGATTAGCGTACCAAAATGGCGTCTGTGGTCATCTCGTGTTTCTTGCTGCGATCAACGCTGAGTGCGACTCTGATAAAGCCTCTGTCAGGCTGGCTCGAGGGATGTGTAGTGCGACATACAAGTCAGGACTGACGTGCTTGCCATCCAAGCCGAAAGAGAGCTGAGGGTGCGACGTGAGCGGGGAGGGGCATACTGTAGCACTGCTCGGAGTACCTGCTTCAACGTTGAGAGGATCTTCGGGCGTGCTCATCGGTAAGAGTAGTCGTATCAAATGCGTGTGAGCTCACCTTGTCGTACGCAAACCGTTCGAGGCTGTGGAGGTAATGTTGAAAGGAGTTAGATCTCTGGAAGCCGTGGAAGATACGCACCCATCTGTAGGGAGGGAGTGAGCATAATAGTGGGGAAGTCGGTGTTGAGAGGTTACTCACGGTTTCGAGTGTGGACTAGGAAGAGTCGGGCGTTGGCGTAAGTATCTTTGGGCATGTGAGAGAGTTGCTGTATAATCTGGGACGTCAAATAGCGGTGGTACTGTTGATATGACTAGCATGAGGCATACGCACGACACTTCTTATACCGGGAACCAGCGTCAGGGAACTGGGGCTTTTCTGCCGTGCTACTGGCGAAGTGTGGCTGATTGAGCGTTCCCGCGTCGTGGTGAGGTTGATTGCAGGGCAGCGTACAGGTGGATGCTTGCAGACTCCCCTGCAACGCACACAAAGACTCTCATACACCTGATGGTGATTGATGCAGACAGTGGCTGTGGCTCGCGCGGTCTACGGTAAGATGATGGCGGGAAGAGGTCGCATGTTTGGAAGCCGATGAAATGGGCGGAATGAAGAGGTTAAGCATTCAGCCACATCCTACTAGCTGCTTACCGTCTTCACGAGAAACCGGCGTGCGTTAGTATAGCGCAGCGCGTGATTGGGATGTCACTGTATGAAGGGCGCTCATCTGCGAGAGGAAGGGATTGAATCAGGTGAACCGCTCGCGAGATAGTCGTGCAATGTGACAATGTGTGAATACGCACGGCAGGTGGCACCACCGGAGTGTTACGGTCAGGTACGTTGTTCGGGATGTGGATACTGACTCTGGTTCTGATGATTACTTACTCGTTCTGGTAGGTGGAGGCTTATAGGTGTGGAGTAACGGAGATTAGTAGCGGTGATGCGGCTGTAAGCGACATATAGATAGGGGTGCTTTTTGTCCGGGTATCTGAAGGTGTTGACGAAGTGTAGACGGATCAAGGAATGTGCACCTGATTGAGTCGAGTTCTCGTAGGATACGATCAGATGATGTGATGGAGTTTGTCGACTTGTCCACAAGACGCGACGTGCAATGACGGAACTTACCGAGAGTTTCGTCGTGAGCGACTGAGATGGGAAGTGACCAATTGCAGGGCTGGTGGAGATCAAAGTCAGCGGGTGTGGCTAACGACGCGAGTAGTAAAATGGGGTTTCTCTTACTGCCGATCGTCCCAAATATCTACAAATATGCTCACGTGAGAACGGGGAAGAACGGGGTGGGGTGACGTTAGGTCGGTTCTGCATTAATTCTGCAGGCACAGAGTTGGCGCGGCGCGACAGTAGTGATGTCGGTCGGCGTTCGGGGAAGACATACCGACAGACTGGTATTGTGACGGTACGCGAACAGGGTAAGTACAGGCAGGTAGACTACGTGCTGGTCGGCGAAAGGGGCTGGCCGGGGCTCAGATCTCGTCTTCGGACTCGCGGTCTTGGAGCGATTTGAAGTGACTACGTAAGCTCTGCGTGAGTAAAGGGACTTCGGAGACAGCGGGAAAGACAGCACGTACGCAATGAGGAGGAGATCGACGAGGGTGCGATCCGTGGAGTACAGATTAGTCAGGCAGGCAGGGTTCCGGCTACTGTGGCGCAGCACGATGAGGTTGCCTTTATGAGAGACGGAAAGGACGGACTCTGCGCAGGCGTTGCGGAGAGTACGAAGCTGGTTCTTGGTCGTGATAAGAGAAAACCCGTTCGGCAGAACGCGGTCGAGCTGTGGGACGGAAGAGACGGTGGTCTGGATGTGGCCGAAGGGAAACCACCGCTCGAAGTCGAGGTCCTCGATCCAGCGAGGACTGTCTTCTTCATATTCGCAGTCTGACTTGATTGGGACCATGATGAGGCGAGGTTTGCCGCCATAAACGGGGTATAAGAAGCCCTGCACGGCGTAGCTCATGGTGCGCTGAGCGACCAAATTTAAGATCCCCTGTCATGCATACGATCAGCTACTGACTCACCTCCTTGACTTGCGCTCGAATAGAAGCATTCCAGGACTTGATGGAGTTAGGGGTTGTCGCAAGAGCTTGTGCAGGACCGTCGCGTGCGACCTTGTGTGGCTTAGCTGTATGCGACGTGTGCGTGAGCTGTAGAGAAGACATACCGAGGTATCCTGACGAGGATGTTTACGCGCGGTCCGAGTGTTGTCGGGCACCTGATCGGGCGCATGCGTCGCTGTGTCGGCTTGTGACATGACGGGGTGTGGGACGGGCAGTGTTGAATGTTACCAGATGGGATAGTGGTTGCGGTGAGTATTGGGGAGTGTTACGGTGATATCTGTGCGAAGCCGTATAAATATAGTCGTAGTACGCACACGGGATAATATGGCATAGCGTAAGAGGTGCTGGTGCTGAGCGATCTTGCAATGAGGCGTGGACGTGAGTGGCGTGCGGTTTGGGTGATGGACGGCAGGCTGTCGTGAGGATTCGGGCCTCCGCACTGGTATATTGTGGATTTGATGTGGCAACGGACTTATGCTGCGATGTATGTATGGTGGTATGGCAGGGTGGTGGTCGGAAGAGGAGGAAAGACAGACCTTCAAGCGTCCAGCGCCCAACTCCGACACGAGGCACGGGCGCTAGCTATCATGCTGTCCGCGGCAGTCGGAATTGTCCTCGGTGCGTGGCGCGCATTGTGGCCATGCACCTTCTTGCCTTGATCCTCGTGCATCCTCATATCCTCGTTTCATCCATCCATGCCGTTTAGTATGCACGCGAGGTTCTACCCGTGGCGGACTTGGTTCAGGCGTGGCAAAGCTGTAGCATATATATGCTAGGTGAATCTCGGTCTGCTGTTCTCTACTCACACATTCACTGACTACTCGCATTCACATACTATTGAACAGAACGGTTCGTATATTCTATGAAGACTAACTTGAAGACGAAGACCGCCTTTCGTAATCGGCTTCACCCGGCTACTTCGGCGGAGTTGCAAGCCTGGAAGGATACCCCGCTGAGATCCGGCGATGTCCCATATGTTAGGGCGATCAACACAATTGGAACATCCGAAGCTGAGGTAGAGCTGCGCATGGAGTCTGGAGGTCGATGGAGGGTGAGTTTCTATGTTTTTGGCTGATGGTCGCGTTATGTGCTCATGTTCGGCGCAAGCTCTGTCTCCGCGGCACGGACACGATTGCAGTGTTCAGCCATCCGGCCATATTCTATGCAGCAGACGACTACTACAGCGGGAACTATGTCCCTAAGGGCGAGAGAATCCCGAATGGGATCATTGAAGCGTGAGTCCCTTTCTTGCGGTCTTCTTGGTGGCAGTGGCTGACCGATGAGAAGAGAACGATATGCCAACTGGAAGTGCAGTTATACATACGTGTTTGACACGTCTGCGGATCGTAGCTTCTACGACATGCAAAAGGTGCGCATTGTGGTGTGTTGTTGGTATGATGGCTCACCCTGCGAGTAGAAACTGGAGGCATATGTGACACGGAACCCGGACTTCAACCCGGGAAAGCTACCTCGGCGTGACTATCAGTCTGGAGGACGTGTCGAATACACGCGTCGGTTCAGAGTGAAGGCCCCGATGTTCTTACGTCTGAGGGACGGCGAGACCAAACCTGCACCCCCTGACGATCTTCATCCGTGGGTCGCAGAAGCTGATGCGGACGCGAAGTACTACTATGCGAACCCGGTCCGGCCTGGTGTCTTCGCGTTGGAACAGGGTCGTATCCGAGATATCCAGCATTGTCAGCCGGCCGAGCTGACGAGGGGTGACGTGGTTCTTCTCATGTTCACTCTCACATTCATCGTCGGACCGGAAGACTGGACGCCTCACTACGTCCCGGTGGATATCGTACGCGTTGCGTCAGGCGCCCCGGTGCTGTGGAATGCGTCGGACTTTGCGGTGCCAGTAGTGGATAACAGAGTTCGGCCTGCGTTTGTGGATGGCGAGGAGGTCGAAGGTGCGTATCTGGTTTCTCTTGGGCTCGGTGCGTAGTCACTGATTGCTAGTTTCGGTAGCGAGGCGTTATTCGCACGTCGCCAGCTCGGCGGTCCAACCGCAGGGGCCTATTGACGTGACCCTTCAAGTCCGCCAGCGTTCGTCTTCAGAAGAGCGCGCGAAAGATATGGAGAGCAGAAAGCCCGTCGAGTACGGGATTATCCAACGGCAGCCTGTTCAGGACGAGCGTGACAGGCGTTCTAGTCCGTCTCACGATGTTCGCGCAGAAGATAGCGAGGGTATGGACGGCCGGCTTGGTGAAACGATGCATGGTGAGGGTGGGCGCGATCGGTGTTCTCCGCAAAGCGTACTCGGGTATGGTCAAGCAGCCAGTGGAGAGCGTGATTTGGATCGAGACTCGATGACGCGCGATTTGGAGGACGGTGAGTTGCCTGTATATCGGTCTCATGAAGCTGAAGAAGAGCGATCCGATGGTGCAGTTGCGTTGGTGGAAGCCTCTGAGCCACCTACCGTGCTGGACATTCAGGAAGGAAAGGAAACGGCCCGAGTGAAGAGAGCATGGGACGGAAAGCGTAAACGCTCGAATCCGGATTCGCTTGGCGATAGCGGTTCTCTGTCGACTAAACGATCGAGGGCTGAGGGAGTGCATGCTGACGGACCCCAACGTCGTTCGCGTCGCGCTGGTGGAAGTCGTGGGAGGTACTGAACGATCTGACCTTCTAGGGCTTGGTTGTATCATGGCACGCTGGGGGTGGCAGGCCATCTCTTTGTGTTGCACGGACGATCGGACATTGAAGTTGTATTTATCGTATGTTATTATTTGGATGACATACTCGTGCTCTGTTCCGGACGTTTACTGACTGCTGAGCTAGGGTAAGGACTGGCCGCACACGCACGCATCTTCGGAGTATCAGCTCGGCTATCACCTGATGGTTTCCATAATGTCACCCTTCTCGTATATATGCCGGGGTATCGTAGGTGCGTGTTGCGCGTGAGATGGCGTGTCGAAGTGTGGTCCCGCCTCCTGTGGGAGTTCATCCATTCTTTGCAGGTCCGTCATCATGGGAGGGTCGGATACTGGACTGCGTTGGGTACACCGACAATGTCATGGTATGTCTGCGTCGGAGAATCATTTGATCTGTGACTAACACCACATCGCAGGCTTGCAGGCAGGTCACTCCACCGATAGATGCGGTGAGGAAAGGTGACGGAGAAGAGCGTATGTCGGCATTGAAAGGTGAAGAGGGGACGTTGCGGGGCGGAGGTCTACAAGGTAGGTGCCATGCGAGTTTGTCAGTGACATTGCATTCACTACGTGCGCGGACAGGTGGTGCGGTCAGCTGTAGATGCCCTTCCACTGCACGTTCGGGAGATGCGCATGCGGAGCCAGCCGACTCCCGATACTTCTATGTCCCAGCAGATATTGCTCGTTTACTTGACGAGTACCTGTCTGGGTATCCGGAGTACCTGTCTGGGTATCCGGAGTGCATGTCAAGTGAGTACTTGGCACGCTCTATTGCTTGAGCGGTACTGACGTGAAATGAGATCTTGAAGACCTATCTCTCGGAATATCCTGTTTCGACCCGTGCGGTTGTATTTTAGTCGGGGCGAAAGGTGCGCGTGATGACTACGTTCCTCGTCAGCCGGACATGACCGTATTAGGGGAGTGCTAACGCTCTTGCGTGGCAGGGGTTACGAGAGCAGGAAGCGGATGTGAGCCTGATTTGTCAGTGAGCTCGTCGGCCTCCATACGGTCTATGTCTCGCATGAGGATGGATTGTTCAATGCGTAAGTCCACTGCAGCGTTACTGCCCGATGCTGAGACTTCATCAAAAGGTTCTCCCGACATTCGATTATACGACGACCATGACAACGCTACGAGCACGTCGTTTGTGTCAATCTTCGAGGATTCGTGGGGCCCGGCTGGAGCGCAAAATCCGAAGGGTGAGCTTTCTTTGCATGTGAGGAGTGCGTATGTGACTTCATCATAGGAATAGGTTGTTTCCCGCTCGATGGCAACTATCAAGAAGGATCAAGGTACTGGGACGGTGCTACGGGGAGCCGGCCGAGGGGCTCGATAACGGTGAAGATTCACGATGACTGCTCAATGCTGAAGAGCTGTACTGATGTGCATTTCAGGGTGTCTTCTCGTTATTACCGCCGAGACCTTGGATACCGTGATGCTGGTATGGAAAGGGGCTTGCGGTCTCACTCTGTGGAAGATTCGAGTCGTGACGGTGTTGGTGAGAAATGTCGGGTAACGAGGAAGTGGATTGCAGCACCGGTCATCACGTGGAAGTATGATGGGACAGAGGGCCGTTTCCTGAAGCGATTGGTAGGCGTGAGGCAGGCCGCTGGGTGCTGTCGGTGGAGTCGAGCCGGCGGAGTCGCTTATGTAAGCTGATCCTCAGATTCAGAGTTCGCGACTTCGCACTGAGAGCCGCCTTGTGTACAGCTGGAGATCTAGACTTATCAGCCCTGAAGTACTATTCAAAACTTGTAAGTACAAGTGGGATATACTACTACGGATGCCTGGGCCATTGCTGACTCTGATATCTCCGTGGTAGGCTTGTCTGGTGCCTGGGTTGGTCGTTCAGAGGGTCCAGTGGTAGCCCTCGTCTTCAGTCGTGATCTCTATACGCGGTGCGCTGACAATCTTCGACAGAGCGAGGAGTTGCAGTCTGTGATGATACGATGGAGGTGCGTCCTTGACTTCGGCTTCGGGATCGTTGCGATACCGGACAAGATGTGCGTCGGCCAGGACAACGTCGCCTGTGGTCATGTCCGCGACGCTGATCCGCTTCATTTTCTCCTTAGCAGTATAGGTCGTCGTCCCATCGAAGAAGTTATCGAACACCTATCAGAATGTCAGAAGATGAAGTGATATTGCGCACGGTCAGTGATGCAAGGACGTACGTATTGCCGGGGAGCTTGATACTGAAATGCTTCGATATCTGCTAGTGGATCCGACGTCTCTGTTCTTGTGATCAACAACTATGAGGAATGATTAGCCGGAACCTAGGTGCGTACCTGTGAATCGCGGACCTCCGATCCAGCGCTGGACGGCTTCCTTGTCACTGTCGCGGAGAAGTTCCATCGTCACTAGGGAACATGCATCTTCGGTCTCGTCCCGCGTAACGAGTGTAAGATCGCGTAAAGTTCCGAGTATCAGAATGTACACTGGCAGGTTGTCGTGGCTGAGTATTGATGTCTCGTCCGTTCCTTCCCAGGTCGCAGTAAGAGGTATCCGGCCGATGGCGAATCGTGCACCAGGGCCGCTGAAATTCAATATTCTGAGCAATCGGCTGTTGTCCGTTCAGCTGAAGGACACGGAGAAGAAGAGTCAGGTGAGTACTTACTCGATTCTGTGAGCGGGCATCCAGATCGGCAGTTGCAAATCATCGAGGGCGATCAGATCGCGGGGTTCACCAGAAGGGACCTGAATCCCGACTGAGCGCATCTCCTTGGGCGGCGAATGTTGACTGCAGAGCTAGCGGTGAGATCATCGCGGAGGCGGGGGAACAATATTGGAGCTTACCGAGCTCGCTTTGCGGGCCTTGTATGTTCCGTATTTCCGACTGTCGACTGTGTCCGGTGTGTTTCGAGTTGAGACGAATGGGTGAGCTGCATGTTGGTCATGCAGGTCTGAGCTGCGTTGAGACGGTTTATATGATGTTCTCATCGGTCACCTATTCGCGCAGGGTTGGCTGAGGCTCTGCGTGGGGGCAGGCAGCATGTCGGACGAAGTCCGTGATTGCTAGATCGGGCGAGGTATGCGCGTGTCTCGCGAGGTGGAGTTGTGATGGGCAACGTGGGGGCTGGTCATCCGAGTTTGTTTCAGGACACGGCAGGCACTGTGTCGTTGTGGAGGCACATGCAATCTGCGTTTATTCAGATCAGGCGCGCACTGATGCAGGTTGCCAAGTGGGGCCGTATGTATGTAGTTATGGACGTGTCAGCGGCAACGTCGGCGCATCAGTCGTTGCGAAGGCATGTTCTCAGCGTTGTGGCGGCACGCGGTCAGCGCTGGCCAGCATCAATCACATTGGATCCAGCCGTCTGGGTCGTTGCTCGTGGCGAACGCTCACTGCTCACTGGAGCGGTTGTTTGACTTTGGGAGGGTGACCGAGGGGAACTGGATCCCTAGTGTTGTTATTAGTGATGAGATCACTGACTTCATGGGAGTCTTCGTCATCAGGGACTATTTGTCGTAGCCTCGTCATATGGTCTTGCGGCTTGCGTGTACTCTCTATACCTCTTGGACTCGTATTCATTGACCTCCATGCCCAGTTCAGCTGATTCAACTGAGTCGCCATCGACCCGCTCCCCCGAGTCTCTCCTCGCGACCGAGGCAACCAGCGGTGGTACACGACGAGCTTCACTGTCAATTTCGCCCGTCGGCGATCCGTTGGGCCCTGGAGAAGTCATCAGTGCAAGATGTGAGTTGTGTCGTTCGTCTCAATCTACCAGTGTGACTGCCAACTGAGTGTGCCCCCAAATGTCGTTCAGAACAGGCTGGACAATGCTCCAGCGGGTGCCGCTGTGAAGGCGTATGATGTGGCCTCAGGGATGATGGTCGCTATCAAGGTCGGCATGCGTGCACCCGCCGTGCGTACGACTGAAGAGCATGTAGAGCGTTTGCTGCGTTCCCGGGTTGGCTCGGAGATCAAGTATGTGTCTAGCTATGTATCGTTCCAAGTCACAGGCTGAAGGTGTTGATATAGTTTGTTCTGCCGTGTTCTCGGCAGCGGCATGCACGGGCCTTTTCGTTACGTGGTCTCGGAATTGTGCGAGTTCAGCTTGATGACCATGATAGAGACCAAGGTCCTATATCCGCTACCCAAGAGACACGTGAGTAGGCAGTGGCACGGGTACGGGTAACCCGCACGGGTCACAGTACCCGTACCCGTCGGGGTACGGGTACGGGTCACACTATCGGGTACCCGTCCGAAACCCGTACCCGATGCACCGTACCCGTCGGCCAATACTGAACACCAAGTGTTGCAAACGCCCTCTCGGCCCGAAAATCATACCATAATTGGCTCATTACATGTACTAGCTTGGCTCAGCAGAAACCTTATTCAAAAACTCGCGCGCGCCTGCAAACTTCTTCGACTCGCGCTGACTTCTTCACCCTTTGTCGCTATGGCCCAAACCGCGACCGCTCGACGCCGTAAGGCTGCTAACACGCGCCGAAAAGACCGGGCTGCATCTCGCGAGAGGTCCAGTCAGAAGTCCAATCAGAAGAACGGCCCTATCGAGATCTCCTCATCCGAGTCCGAGTCTGAGAGTGACGGTGACGGTGACCACGAGCGACCACGCAAGAAGCCGCGCGCAAGCGTGCGCACCGAAGAGGAGGAGGCGGCAGAACAGCGTAAGCAGGGAGTGATTGATGAGGATGATGAAGTTGTCGAGTTCGACTCCGAAGAGGAGTTAGGTGCGTGTAGTGCTGTCTCCACAGCAAGACTTGCGAGATCTGATCGGAGCCTACAGAAGCACTGCGGCAGTCTTGGGACTCGTCCGTCTACGCGTTCTACAGCCCCGACGTCACCATCGGCTATGACCAGGGACGTCGCTACCACGAGTTCAAGTGCCTGGGCAAGAACTGTAAGCTCAAAAAACCCATCCGCCGGTTCCTCGACAAAGGCGATGCTCAGTCCACGGGGAACCTTCGCAAGCACGCTAAGAAGTGCTGGGGTGAGGAAGCGGTTGCGCGGGCAGACGAGGCTGAGCATGCGGAGGAAGTTCGGAGGACCATCGTGGCAGGGATCTTGCGGGACGGCACCATCACCGCGCATTTTGCCCGGAAGAAGGGTGTCGTAACATATTCCCACCGCCAGCACACGCGCGCTGAAGCAAGGTAAGCAATCCATCTGCTAAGTATCAATCGGGGATGCGCGCACTTACCATGGGCTTGGTACAACAGGCTTGAGTTTGTGCGTTGGTGTTCGGAGGACCTGCGGCCGTTCGCTGCGGTGCGCGATCGAGGTTTTCAATGCCTCATGAAGACGGGGCGCCCTAATTACTATATCCCCTCTCCGTCGACATTGTCGCGAGACACGAAGGCCGTATTCGGGGGTGCACGCAATGACATCGCCCGCATCCTGAGGGAGTATGAGGGGAAGCTCAGTTTTGCGACGGACGCGTGGACGTCGCCGAACCATCGTTCCTTTGTCGCATTGACCGTGCACCTGCAAGTCAACGGTCAGCCGCTATGCTTCCTCCTTGACCTCGTCGAGGTCGCGAAGGTACGTACTCGTGGGATACTCTGTGTTGTAATCATGCTGACGATGCTGTGTTGCGCCAGTCCCATACCGGCGTAAACCTCGCGGCAGCATTCGCGCAAGTCCTGCACGAGTTCGGAATAGAGCATAAGGTCAGTCATGATCAGTTCGAACATGCAAATGTACCTGCTCACCAGCTGGTATAGATCCTGAGCGTCACTTGCGATAACGCCAGCTCTAACGACACCATGATCGAAGAGCTCTCGCAGCTTCTCCCCGAGTTCCAAGGCGACTTCTCCCGGACTCGTTGTTTCTTGCATATCCTGAACCTGGTGGCGAAGGCTATGTTGAAACAGTTCGACGTGCAGGAGGTCCGGGACCCCGAGGCGCTCGTTGATGACGATGTTCGCGAGCTGGCTGAACTGGCGCGCGAACTGGAGAGCGAGGAGCGTACTACCGAGGCTGAACGGCGGCAGGATGAGGGAGATTGCCGTGCAACTCGTCAAGGGGTTGGGATGTAAGTCATTTCCTAGGTTCGGGCACCAGATAAACTTACGTAGGGGCAGTCTTGCACTCGCTCCATATTGCGCACACAGATGTCAAGCCTTCGAATGTTGTCCTTCGACGGTCTGATATGGTGAAGATTCGTAGAATGAGAATGGACGACTTCTTTGTCGACAAGGTGCGTGATATTCCGTAAGCAGTGAGAGTGGTGTCCGACGTTTTCTTAGTTCGAGATGGCAAGTGTGGAGTTGTGTATCGTGAACTTCGATTTTGCCATGATTGTGCAGTCTCCTGCGGAAGGGCGCGTTGGCTCAAACGCTTACCGTGCTCCGGAGGTGACTATGGGTGAGTGTTTCGGCATCCTGTGCGAGTAGCATACTAATGTCGCTTTTACAGGACTGCTCTGGACGGAAAGGATTGACCTCTTTTCTCTCGGGTGTGTTCTGGCGGAGTTATACCTCGGCCGCCGTCTCTTCCCGTTCGCGGATACGGACTTGGAGAGGATGGCATTGCTCGAACGGGTGATCGGCCCTTTCCCGAGGGCTTTGGCTGTTCGCGGAGCACGCACGTACGGAAACGGATTTATTCTCGAGCCGAACGTACGCGTGGACTTTCCGGGGGGTTGTGCGTACCCTAGGGATGTCGTGCGCAACATATTGAGTGCGCCCGCGCTGTCGGTAAGTGATCTGCTCGGCCGGTAATATCTCATCTGACGCGACGAACGCAGTCAATGATCTTGAATTATAGCTTCTTCAATCTCTGCGACAGTCTCCTCCAGCTTGATCCGGACGAACGTCATGCGGCGGTGGACTATGAGACGCACCCATTTCTGCTTGGGATCGACGACGATATTCTGGCTCCAGAGCCATTAATGACGACGGCGTTATAGTGGAACTGCATATACATTGGTATATATTGAGCGCTCAGGTCTTACAAAGGCATTGTATGTATTCGGAGTATACTGTCTATCTATTAACGAGGCGCTGGTCGTCTGTCCCTGGGTGTACTTCCTTATCACTGAGTGCCGTATTGAACGGGGAACGCTCTCTGTGATCCGTAAGTTGAGAACTCTTCTCGCTTGAGGATTCTCTGCTAAGGTTATCAGTCGGCACGCAGAAAGTGTCAGATGATTTATGAAGCAGGGGTTGGAAGCCGAACAGAGTTCTGTTGGGGTTAGTGATGCGCTGAGCGTCTCGCTTACCATATGTGATTGATTATGTGATCGCGGAAGGCGGAGCGGGTAAAAGTTTCTCTCCAGAGGCCCTTTCACTTCAGTAAGCTTGTATTCGGTATACATCATCCTAGAAGCTTGCTACGAAGATCGCGGCATTTCTGGGCCCTACTTTCTGGCTACCAATACTCTCGGCATTCAGTGGCGACGGGGTTACTAAGGGGTTGTCGGTCGGCCATCTTGCGAGATGTGTTGCGAGACCGGTCTGGTCTGGTGGGTCCATCTGCGATATCAACTCTTCTTTGATTCGCGTGTCTGATAGCAACTTTGAGGGGACTTGTCTAGGGAGTGCAGAGATGATGTACGACATGATGTCGTCGGTATGCTCATTGTCCTTCTCCCAAATAAGGGTGCATTGACCGGGCGGCGCCAGTTGGCAGCACTGGAACGGGTGGATATGTCCAACTGTGGTTGGAGAGAGCGTGCGTTTGTCTATATACCATGTTTGATACAAAGTCGATGTGTTACTCATTTCCCTTGCAGTCAGCCGGTCGTCCCCTCAGCTTCGCACGGCGCACCCTCCCGCATCGTCACAGGAAGAAGTACACAAGCATCGAACTCATGAGGCGGTTTGCGAGGGACCAGGAGATGGCTCTCCTACACCGAGCGGCGGCGTGGCATGCTGACCGCACTGGAGAGTTGTCGCGTGCGGTCGGGTGTCGGTGAGTTGACGTCTCTTGATATTGTTTGCGATTGGTACTCAGTATCTGTCAAGGTTCCCGATGGACGTCGTTCTTCATATCATCAGATGTGCCCGCTTCGACGACCAGGCGGTGTGGCGCGGGGTTTCGAAAGGTCTATACGAGTGAGTCTGACATGGTCATGTGCGCTGGTGGGCGGTTGTTGATGAGTGTCGTGCAGCTTTATTCGGTCCATATTCTCCAGCCGCTTCGCCGAAGCAGTGAAGCCGTTCTTCCCCTGTGTCTCCTCGCTCGAGGCTGCATTGCGCGATCACGACGCCGTTATATCTGGATCGGTCGCGTTGCGGTTCTTTCTTCCAGATGAAGCTTGGACACCTACCGATATCGACATCTACGTCAGCGACGGACAGTTCGATGCTCTTCGCGAGCGTTTGAAGTCTGATCCGGGTCTAGGTTGTGTCGAGCGTCGCCCAGAGGACGGCTCTTCGTCGAGCAGCTCCCAGTTGCCTAGCCTAGGCTCGGAATACACGGTGAAGGAAGTCGCGAAGTTCACAACCCCGACGGGCCGTATGCTGGATCTTGTGCGCAGCCGCGACAAGTCGGCTATGTCTCCTATGTTGGAGTTCTGGTCGACCCTTCCGGCGAACTTCATCACTCCTGACGCGTTCGCTTGCTTGTATCACAAGTATACGCTGAACCGGCAGATCGTCTTGAAGGTTGGACTTCTCGGGGCGGAGGAGAAGGACGCGCTCTGCAAGTATACGGACCGGGGATTCGTGGTGGTGTCGAATCGCTACTGGGTCGCGTGGGGGTTCCAGCCGAACGCAGGGGGTCAAGTGGCGTCAGTACGCGCTCTGGTCGGTTCCATGCATCCTTTGGACGCGGGTCGCAACCCGCCGTCCTTGCCTATTCGTCGTGGGTTGTACGGCTGGTTTCTCAATGGGGATGCTGATGAAGACACTGATGATGATTTCCTGGGTTTCCCCGCAGCGAGCATCGTTCCAGTGATCTTCCATGGAGACGAGTGTATGGGTGTATCGACTGTGATGGTTTGAATGAGGAGGATTGTGATGGTGTGCGTATGTTGGTGTCGTACAGTACGTCGGCGGCGTTGGTTAGACTCCCTCGCTAGTGGCGTTTGTGATATTGATGATCTACATACACTGCTGTTAGACAGTATGTTGCAACGTGTATCAAATGGATCATGATTCGTGTCTCGAGCGCGTGTGCAGGGGGAGATTGCGGCGTGTGATGCATGTTGCAACGGGCAGGAGTTGGGAGCGTGAGAGAGGACGCACGCGGGCAGACGGTATGAATTCTTATAGCGGCTGACTTCTCTTACAGGTATCGCATCAACTATCACGTATCCTATGTCTCCTGCCTGCTTTTTGAAGATGCTCTACGACGATGAGGAGGGGAGGGGTATCGCTATTCGGCCGGTCCAAAGTCTTCGGTGGTCTATATTGGATAGTGCTAGCTTTCGGTTGGACGGGTGAGTCGTGGCAGCATAATGTTGGTCTGGCCTAACGCCTTTGCCTTGTTGGTGCAGAAGTCGAACGCTAAACAGAGAAGGACTGCAGCTTCCCGCTGAGATCTATTTGCGGATCTGCCATATGGCACGGTTGGACGACTTGTGTCGTCTGGCCAGAGTCTTGCCGGATGTGTACGGTGCCGTGACCACGGTACTATACCATGACGTGATCTTGACGGATCAGAATGCGTGGCGTTGTCTCCAGAGCCTGTTGCTGTACACTCGTCAAGGCATGCATGGATTCAAGCGGAGTCCTCCGTTATGGAGCGTACGCACTTTGTCCTATACCTGCGTGAACGCTGACTTGTGCAAGAAGGTCTTGCCTTGGTTGTGCGCTGCGCTTGCGGACGCGTGGCATCTACGATACCTCTACATTGACATACCGTCGGATACCGTGCCACTGGCGGTCCGGTTGTTCAGACAGTACGGGATAGCAAGATCCTCTCCGTGCCCGGTGCTGAGCGCGTGGCATATGGAGAGGGGTCAGTTCAACGACTGCAAGCTGGCTGTACCTAGCTTGGGCGGGGTTCGTGTCTCTTCCATGGAGCTATTGGAAGCAATGACACGATTCCGCTGGCTGCGAACGGTCATGGTCGAGAGCGATAGCGATCCCTTTGCAGTGCTGGAGTTTATCCGGAGTTTCCGCGGAACCGGTCGCGGGTCCGAGATGGAGTCCTTCAGCTGTGCTGTGTTGCCGGATATGCTCGACGAGCTTGTCTACGAGCTCGACGAGGTCTTCCCTCAATTGCAGCACTTGTCTGTCATTGAGAGTCGTGTAGACGTGTTACCTGTACGTCTCGAGTCTCCGTTCCACTTGGTTTGTTCCTCCTCTTGAGATATTTCTGTAGTCACTGACGGTTCATGACCTTCTCTAGGACTTCTTGCGGTGCCTCGCTGCTCAGCCTCGGCGTCTTCCGGAGCTTAGAGCTCTGACCTTGGAACCGTACTGGTGCATGTGCCCCGAGGACGTTGACGAGGTACTGAATGCACTCCAGGGGATAGCGAAGTCTCGACCGCTCTTCGCCACGACATTTTTGTCATGCTACACAATGCGTCGTGCTGGGAGGAGCCCGTTTGCATGGACAATCACGAACATGGAATATAACCCTTTGGAGCGGGTTCGATGGATGGCGGCGAACCTTCTGGGAGAATAGTAAGTCTTCTGCAGTATCGGTTTGCGATGACCCTGGCTGACGCGTTGTGCCGCAGTATTCCCGGTTAATTAACACGAACGCAGTAGCGGAGTGAGTCATTTACCAGGTCGATGGCCAGCATTCGCCGGAGGATGCGGTTCTATATATGAATCATACCACAGTGTGTTCTTAATGGTATTGATATGTACAAGAGAACTTCCGCCTGGTTACCGGGCAGGATGTGTTGCGGATGAACAGAGTGGCAATAGATGTGGTCCGGCGGTGCATAGCCAGCTTAATGCGGCTGCAAATAAGAACGTATACAGGCAAGAGCGCGATAACCAAGTAAGTCTCAGATATAGCAGAGAAATGGTCATGTAGGAGTGATAATGTATCGACGAATGAGGGGAGAGGTTAGAGCAAATAGGCCCCCATGCATGGTGGGTCGCGCATGGCAGGCAGCAGCCATCGCGTTCTGTAAAGTCAGCGTGTTGGCGGTCTGGAGCTAAGACGTCCTGTTTAGAAAAGGCCTCGGGTCAATGTGCGTGACGCGGCGGCAGGCGAGTATAACCACGTACCCGTCTCGAGACAGACTCCCGAATGCCCGTGCCCACCACTCTATGCAACGCCGCCACCATGTCGTCTCAGGTTTCCCATCAATAGCGAGCGACCAAAGAGGCAAGCTCAGTCGGTACGGACTGTGTTCTACCCACTCCCGTGGAGCTTGAAGAAAGAGCATAGCTCCGTTTGAGAGGGCGGCGGCTTTGAGGATGCATGTCTGCGAGTTGTCCCAAATGACCTCGGTGATTCGCACTCTGCCCAGCAAGGGCAGGTACACGACGACGCCTGGACCGAGGAGATTGATGGGCTCATCGGCGATAATCCAGGGAGTTTCGACAGCGGGCATGTAGACGGGAATGCGGATGCGGAGAGGGATGTCGTGTTCTCTGGTGTACCGGACAGGTAGGATGCCGAAAAACGAGGTAATAACGTCATCCCCGCAGAGGACGAGGTCGGCCCTGTAGCGGTTGTAGAGGGGGGAATACGAGACATTGGTGCACGTCACGCACGGAGGAAGCGGTGGACCGGGGAGAAAGGGCGAGAATGACGAGCGGGGAGGGTCAGGCAGATACTCCTCAAGCTCCTTCAGGTGTACTGTCATTGTCGGCAAAGGAGATGGGAGACGTACGGGTGCAAGATGGTGTTGGGCACAATGAGGAAGGGTGAGATGAAGCCGGCCTTGATTTAACGCTCCGACGGTAAGCGAGTTTGTGCTGGAATGCTCGGCCCGTTGATGCACGTGAGGGATTTTAGAGAAGAGCTCATACGGCGAACATGTAGCGTCGAAGGATTGATCTATATACTAACCACGGACAGCGATGATCCTCAAGCTTGTGGCTTGTCGGTACGAGTTAGGGTGAGAGGAGGTGTCATGTGAGTATGTATGCTTCAACGCGCATCCTGCAATGTGTAGTAGTATTGCGGTATGTGTCAGTTCTCCAAAGAACGAACTGTCTAGAAGGGCTCACGACCGGCGATCTCATACCGCTGTTTCTGCGAGTAGATCTGTTGAAGAGTGTATGACCTTATATGTGCTACTGAAGAACGGCTCATATGCTGCCGGTTTGAGGAGAGAACTGCGGGTGCAAGCTTGCGGAGAGCGGGAAGGACAAGTTCAATGTCGGGGGAATCTCGGAATCTGGCTTTGACGGGTTTGATAGCTGTTGTAGCAAACGAGACTCGCAAACAGCCACTCGTGTAACCTGAGACGGATAGAGAGTGTATATCTCCTCGTGCGATCTTTGGCGGGTTCAGTGCTTGTCGGGTCTTCCAAGGCAGGCCCATCCTTGGTATAGGGTAGAACCTGTCGTGTGCGGAAGCATTGATCCGAGACTCCGAGTCGTAGTGCAGTGCATGAGTGGTCAAGGATAAGTAGCGCACATACATTGCGGTATGTCCGACGGTTACTATGAGACAGTCAGTAGGATCCTCTATGGAACGATGCCCCATGCGCCCGGGTAGCATGCTCGTTGAACGATCCTATAGCGCAGAGGTGGTCAGTGTGAGGGGGCCATAACTACTTAGTCGGATGAGTCTCGACACTCACCGAAGTACGATGTTCTTAGCCTTGTACTCGTCGAATATACGATGTGTACTGATGTATCCGTCGCGTACCTTCGAGGTTCGCATGACTATGAAGTCGCCTGACCAGTATATTGTCCCACTACGGAGACGACGGTGAATGTTTATGCGGCTGTCGTAGAAGCAGGTAAATCTGCTCCCAAATTCGGTATGCATAGAGTAGCGGTTGAAGTTGTCTGGTAGGATGGGTTGTTCGACGATCTGACCGGAGGTTCTAACGCGCTTCAAGGGAAGCTCTCGCATTCGACCAGGTTCCTGCGCGTGACGCCACCGGAATACCGTAACGTTCCGTGGGGAGAGCGTCTGAGATTGAGTCCTCTATGATTAGCCAGGGTATGAATGAGTGTTGACGTTCTGATCGGGAGAGATGGGCGAAGATTTCCGACTTACTTTGGGAGTCATTGACGATGATGAGTAGTATCTGTGTTGTTGCAGGGCGACTTACTCATGCGATGCTTTTGTAGACCTTGGCCATAGTGTGATACATTGGTCACTCGTGTCGGTGCCGTCCTGCATCGGCGCGGTGATCGTAACTGTTAAGGTCGGGGCGCGCCGATGTCGTGGGGATGTCGCGTGCATATCGCGTGTGTGTCGAGCGGAAGTCGCGTGAATGTCACGTGGACGTCGCTTGGACGTGGCGAGGCCTCGGCTGGAATGCCGGTTACATGTTGCGGGGCGATATGGGGTTGGCTCATCGTATTCCTGAGTGGTCGGGAGATTGACTTGATCGAGCTGTTGAGGGCAGCGAGTGGGAGCGCTAAGCGTCAGGTTGGAGTGGCAATTGCGATGGTAGAGTGTGTTAGAGGCATGTGCCCTCGTCGTAGGGACTTGCCATGGGTTCGCAAGGAGGTGCGACGGCAGTGTCATTTCCTTCGCTCCAGCTAGTTCGGGGACGGTTCGAAACCGCGTGGGCTTCGCACACCTCGTCTCATCTCATCGACCGACGACGAGCTGAGCCAGGGTCGCTTGCAAGGGGGCACATTCTCGGTACCAGGTGCGGTCACCGCATTTGGCGCGGCATGCCAGTAGGAGCCTAAGCTGTGTTCTGGCCTGGAGTAGAAGCGGTGCCGTATCAGAGTCCTGGGCTCTCTGGAAGGATCAGCGAGCTCACCGCGTCCCACAAAGGGCGGCGTCGTCCGCACCGGAGGGCGGTTGCTCTTCTCCGGATGTCTGCGCGGTATTGAGCGGCAGGCCCGGTGAGAGAGGCGACACAGTCATGACGTCTGTACGAGCGTATGTGAGTGCGCCTGTTAAATGAGTACAGACTCGATCTTACCTTGCTGGTACTGTCCCGGCCACAGTCACGCTCATTGCGGACTTTCCAAGCTGATTACTCGGTAACGGGTTTTACACACGTTTCACGACGCGATGAGGTCCTTCCACTGGTCAGGATCTCGGCGTAAACGGGCCGGAGTACGAGACGACGGGGACTTCCTCGAGGACTTTGCCCTCCTCAGGTGTGGTGAGGAACAGGACTGAGTCTTGCGGCGGTTAAGCAGCACTTCGTGTAGTAAGTCACAGGTCGCTCGTCGTTGTTGAGCGGGCATTGCCAGAGAGGCGTGCTTTGGTGGTGGTCTGTGATTGGTATGTACGGGGTCGGGAGAGACGGGTGCCAGTTTGAGGGCGTTTATACCCTTCAGTGGGTTCAAAACTGCACGTAGGCTTATGGTAAGAAGCGCGTGGTTGTCTAAGTGCAGCGTTGGAACAGTTGGGTCTGGCGCAGACTTAGTAGCATGGTGTGCTGCGGTGGCAGGACGCATGGCGGCCAATTTCTATATTGGGGAACTACGGTGCGCCACACGTGGCGCCGTCGTGATGGGCGCCTCCATACCTTGTACACAGCCACGTCCTTCGCAGTCGTTTGCTCCTCATTCATCAGCATTCCTGCTCTAACGAGTGTTAGCTCTGATACATCAAGGAGATCTGTCTGGGCACGATGTGATATCCAGGATCTGAAGTGACTGGGCAGTGAGGTTGTATTGATGCATATTGAGACAGCATAGGTCTTTCTGGTGACTCCGACTCCGCCGCCGGCGCCGGTAGTGAGGTTTTGAGTCCGGCCTGAAGTCGTTAGGCTCCCAAAGCCCGCTGTCTTCCGAGGCTGAGCTGTCGAGATGGTTTGGTGAGCTTGATGGCTCTACCCACGACCACTGTGAGCTCGAGCCGCACCTGCAAGCTCGGGCTCCGTGGTGCTGCTGGGGAGACCAAAAACCGGTCGATCTTGGCATAGAGTTCGACCTAGTGAGTCTGTTCCATCCATTTGTCTTCCAAGATTGTTCCCATGCATTTAACTCCCACAGGAACCTTCTACAGTGTCTGAACGGACGGCTAGAAAGTCCTCTGTGAGGCAGCGCCCGCCGCTTCGAGGCCCCGGCTCAGGCCGAGCCGAGCTTGAGCTCAGCTTGAGCCGTCCTTCAGAGCTGGGTCTGGAATTTTGCCAGGCCGTAGCTTTCGAAGCCGAGGTTTAGCCGCGGCTTTCGAGCCGAGCTGAGCTCGAACATCACCAGTGGTGAGTACTTCGGCTGTGTCTGTGATTCCACTGATTTGGGGTTTCAGTTCTGATAGCGACCTCTTGAGGTCGTCGGGCGGGCTGCAAGGTCGTTCTGTGTTTCCCTGCGCCCGTGAGATTTGGTGTCGCACAGGGCGTTGCCGTAATGGGTGCGCGTTGTTTTTTAATCCCTCCCGGATCTATTGCCGATAACTTCATTTGCAGGTGATGGTGTTTTGCGGTAGATCAGTATGATAGGGCTGTCGTGGGAGTGCTCACAGACGATCTCTGCCGTTAATTTGTTCCTTGTTCGGTCTCGTCGCCGCGGTCGGCGATCATAGCATGTATCAGCGTGGAACTTGCGATTCACAGGCTCAGCGTAGTGTTGCGGTCCAGCCCGGGACTTAGTTGGGCCTCAGTAGTTATTTCGGGGTCGGGAGTCGTCCGCGCTTTCGCCATGTGCAGTGATTCTTGGCGAGGGTCTCACGCATTGCACTGACCGTCTTAGGTCTTTGTCTGAGTTCACAGGCTTCAGAGCTGGTCGATGCTTTATGTTGTCTGTCTCTTTTCGCTGACATTGTGGGTATCAGTGTGCATAGCGTCCTGGGTTTGCGACGTGAGCGCCGACGGCGAATGACGTTCTGCCTATTCGGAATGGGGTTCAATTCTTGTCGAGTTAGCTTCCAGGGGTGGGTTCCTGTTGTTCTATTATGTCAGTGCGGGTTCATCGATTCAATGTCGAGGGCCAGATAGACTTGGCGTCGCCGTTTGCGTCCAGATTTAGTACTGCGTTAGAAGCCTCTCTTCGCGTGAGTACGCTTCTCTGAGCTGCGGTCCATTGCAGGTATGATGCTTCGCGAAGGACGAAAATTTCAGGGATGTTCCAGCCATGCTTCTCGGTGATTTACATCGTTGCTTCGCTTCATTTCTGGTATCTTCGCGGCAGTCATTGGGAGGTTCTCATCACGCGGCGTTGCTTGATGCGTGCCGCTCAGGCTAGCGGCCCGTTCAGTTGTTCATACTACTAAGCTCAGAGTCTTGTCACTTATGCTTTTCGCGTCGCACTCAGCCGCTGTCTGGCATGTCAGGCAGTCGTTGTAGGGATCAATAGTAATTGTAAGGCAAGATGTACTTATATGATCCGTCAGACCCAGAGCTTGCCAATGTTCCAGATTCCACCCTCTGCGCAAGTACACTCCTCGCCATACGTAGCAACTTCGTCTTCGTCCACTTCAAAGCCATGGAACGCTGTATTGACTCCATCGACGATCTCGATGGGTGGCGAGTCGGGGTCCGCACAGACCATGCCGCAGATTTCATTCTGGGGGGTGGGGGTGACCCTCTCATCGGAGATGGCATGAAGCGTCGGGGAGGGCACGCCTTGGGCGCAGCGCATCAGCAGCTTGTTCAGCGCGGCGGCGGGAGCGGAGGGGATGTTCTCAATGAGACCAAAGTAGCCGTCGCGCGCGAAGCATCTGGCATAGTTGCGGTCGATGATGACGAGTACGTATCGGTCTTCTATCATGACCTGCAGGCTGATGACCAGGACCACCCGGTGCTCAGCAGCGGTGTCGTGGATGGACAGAACGCGACCAAAAAGGAGGGCAGCGGGGACTGCGTGGTAGAGAGGGTCCGCGAGGGGATACGGGGCGAGCTCGACGTGCATGCCCGTGCGGACAGGCGCGATGGGCGGTTTCACCGCAGTGAAGACATCGATGACTCCGCTGCTCTCGTCAGAGGTCCAGCTACTCGCGGGTATCCCACTGGGCATGACTTGGATGTAGAGAGGATTGAAGAGGTCTCCGACGAAGACGGGGAGGGTCGGGAGGCCTAGGGAGGTGAGGGGATCCGTGCGACACTCTGTCCGAGTCGCGTCCTGGGGAGTGTTGGGGGGAGCACAGGGGTTCATCGTGTGCGTTCTAGACGATGCAGGTTAATGGTGTTGTTCTGCGGGGGGTAGAAAATGTAGTAAACTGAAAAACATATATATATGTTCGCTTAAGGGTGGGAAATCGGGTAAAGTCGGGGAACACAAAGCCGGTCGGGGAGGCAGCGTGCTGCTTGATGAGCCTGAAAAAACCCGGACATGTTGTGCTAGGGCAATACTTATCTGGATGGGTGGTTAACGACTGACGGCGTTTTGCAGTGTGGATGCGCCCACAGCCTGCGGCTGTCGGGTGTCTCGGAGGCTGGCCGGATCTGCACCGTTTTGGTGGAACCGGGCGCTTTGCTTGCGCACGGACCATGTGCGAGCTTGGGCGGCTTTGCAGGTGCTACGCCACAGTGTCGTACTAAGTACTTAGTATGGGATCCGGTTTTGCTGGCGACTGAGCTGAGCTCACGGCTCTGGTTGCTGCCCGAGTCCTACTGCGTCATCTCCTCACTCGTGATACAATTTATATAGACCCCGGTGTAGCTGCTCGAGTAGCCATTGACCGTGGGAAATCACACCAGGCGGCGGTTGGGGAGGAAGGGCATATTCCAGTCGGGGAAGTTTGTGTTGTTTTGTTGCATATGTGCTGTTCAGAGGGTTGTTCGGACATTAGTGCTGGGGCGATGTGCTATCGCTGTCAGTATAGCACTGGGCGGTCTGGGTCAGGAACTCGTGGCCAGGTCCGCCCGGAGGGCACTGCCTATACAATTGCACAAGAGATTTCAATCATGACTTGGATAAAGCTGAAGGAGTTTCCTCCTCCTCTCGGAGGCCGGGCCGCTCGGCTGCAAAAGGGTAGAATCCGAATTTGGCAATCGAAGCGCGTGTCCTTCCTTGCCACGTCACGTCGCAGTGCTGCTCACCAGTGTGCAGAACATCAGTCCTCTTTGAACGTGCGATGTGAGAGTGCATGCGACCTGATATTACCGGGCGAGTACCCCTTATGCCTTTGCGCGTAACTTAAGGTCTAACACCGTCCGAGTCTTCGAAGCGACTCTTTGCTACTAGATCCCAAGCACCCAGACTCCAGTGATGGCAGCGGAACTCCGCGACAGTTAGGCTCTCTCGAGTCCTCTTTGTGATGCCGGCGCGACACGACACCATATCCGGTCCCACTCATGCATCGTCCCCCGCTCCTCCGCCATGCATCTGTCTACCAACCACACTCCGCCCAGTGAAGCATGCACCCCTCTGATGTCCCGCGCAATTTTTCTCGCCTCCGTGCCCGCACCGTCCACACCGCGCGAGGCCATTGGCCCTCAGCTCTCATAGCCTGACAGCCTACGCCGTCCTCCCGCCATGCTTGAATGTACCAAGCCCGCCTCTGTCTCTGTCCCCTCTTCCGCCGCACTCGCACTCTCGAATCGTACCACAGACCCGCGCATAGAGCCTGTATAAAGCCCCCAACGCGTTCACCGACTCTCCCCAGGCTCCAGCATCTGAATCCTCCAGCATCCCTCAAGCACACGCACCTCCCAGCTTCCCCCAGCCAGCCGTCGAGATGTTCTCCCGCCCCATCGCCTTCACCCTCGCCCTCAGCGCCCTCGCGGCCGCCACACCCGCCGGCCTCGGGGCCCTCACGCCCCTCACGCCGTCCACGACGACCGTGACCGCGATCGGGTCTGGGGCCACGCCCGTCTCCTCCAGCCAGTGCAGCACCGGCAACATCCAGTGCTGCAACCAAACGCAGAAGGTTCGTCTCTAGTAGCCCTCCTCCCCTCCAATCCCACCGACTCGACTGACCCGGCCGGACGTGTCCTGCAGGCCACCAACCCGTCCACGACGGCACTCCTCGCCCTGCTCGGCATCGTCGTGCAGGGCGTCGACGCCATCGTCGGCCTCGACTGCAACCCCATCACGGTCATCGGGGTCGCCACCGGCAACCAGTGCAACGCCCAGGCGATCTGCTGCCCCGTCAACAACACCGTACGTCTCTCTCCTTGCACCGCTGTCACCTTTGGAGGTCTCGCTGACGCGTAGACTCTCGCGCCAGGGCGGTCTCGTCTCTGTCGGCTGCATCCCGGTCACTCTCTGAGGCTGCGGACGTCGTCACCCGTACGCTCACCATCCTCAGTCGAGTCGCACACTCGTCGGGGACCCACGTTCCTTACATACCGGTCGACGGTTATATCGCTCACTGCACGCGCACCGTTCAGCTACTTACTTATCCTCCGTTATCTATTCGACCCGGAAAGGTGGACACTCGAGCATACCTGCTTGTATTCCCTGTGCTCTGACAATTAAGTCGTCTTGCTCCAAGTCCGCGGCTACCACTAGTACTACAGTATCTCCTCGTCCGAAGCGGGCACTACCATTGCAAGCTTACCAAGCGGGGCCGCGCTTCAGAATGCACAAGAGCGGACTCGAATCCCACTTGCCTGATCGCCAGCTAGAAGAAGTCGAAGCGCGTCTCGCCATCTGTCGTGGCGCATTGGACCATCTGAATCGTGTGGTGCGACTCCCCGGTAGGGCTTCCCCCGAATGGCAGAGCATTGCAGGCTATAGCTTGCATGACGAATCGACCTAGAAGCGCGTCATCGAGGCTCGGAAGTCGGACATAACATGTATAACACAGAACGCGCTTCGATAACAATAGCACGACAGCTGCAGGTGGGTAGACAACAACATCACGGGCAGTACGGAACAGGGTATCACGAGGAACAGACGGCCCAGAAGGGTCGGCGACACGACAACTTTTCGACGTCCGGGGCTGGCCGCTTCAAGCCTCCTTAGAGGACGATGGGAACGCAGCCGATGCTGACCAGACCGCCCTGTGCACCAAAGTCAGAGATCGCACACCCCTACGAGCGCAGGACGTCGGAAGGATGTAAAGCACTTACATGCGCATTGTCCTCACAGCACACGGTCGTCCCGGCGCACGTCGCGCCGCTGACGATAGGCGAGCAGCTAGTCCCGAGCAGGCCGTCGAGGCTGCCTACAACGACGCCGAGCAAACCAGCGACGAGGTCGGGGGAGTGGTCCTTGGTCTGCACATGTACAGGTGTCAATACGCAGTCGCCGTAAGGAGTATTATAGTCAGGCAGACGCACGTCAAAGGTCTGGTTGCAGCACTGGACCGGCCCGGTGTTGCAGGAACCAGCAGAGCCCGAGTCTGACGAGCCCGAGCCCGAGCCGGAACCGTCGCAGCGGGGGACGATGGAGGCGCCGACGGTGGTAGCGGCGAGAACGACGGGGAGGACAGCAGTAAGACGTGCGAAGATCATCGTGAACTACGAGCTGATAGAGCTGGGTGTGCGAGGAAGTGGTGGTAGTGGTGGGGAGGGCGGGATGGTGACTGGGTGGTCGTCGGCGTCGTGCGCGGTCTTTATAGCGTCGGGATCCCACCATGAGCTAGCGGGTCGGCGCAGCCCGCAGGCTCTGATCGCTGTATGCGCACGTCATGAGTCCGACGAGTGGCCACATTGCGCCCGAGTCGCTGGCGAAGTTGCTCACCTCGTCACGCGTTCGGGCGCACTGCTGAACGGACCTGATTGGTCAGTTCAGGTCATCGGAAGCCGGTGACCACGGAGGTGTCGACGCGAGAGCAGAAGCTGTCAAGGAGTCGGTGGGACGGGGCGGGCGAGGCGCATTCTTCACAACTGGGGCAGCCGGGGCGGGCCCACATTCCAGACTGCGATGGGTCGCTTCGGTGGAGACCAGGAGCGATGAGCATGGATCGTCCGCGTCAGCTTCGGAAGACAAGGCTGAGCTCGAAATACTTGTCTCGATCTCCGTTGTATCATCCTCTCCGTCGCCTGCGAAACTCGGGATAGCCAGTGAAGTGGACACCGTAAGCACCGTTCGCAGCAGATGCGCCTGGGTCGCATCGGGATAGCAGTGGCGGCCGTCAACCGACAAGGTGTTGCAGTGGATAGAGTTTCCTACGTAGGTTCACCGATCTTGCGCACGATCGGATCTGGGGCTCCACCGACCGCGTCGCGTGTGTGGCGGTAGGGCAGATCAGAGAAGCTGAAGAGCCCGAGCCAGATGGCCCCCCATCGTTCCAGAGTCGAGTTCATGTGAAGGCCGGCTGCTGAATGAGATCGGTTCCGACGACAACGGCGAGAAGCAGCGCGCACGCTGGGGTGGATGGATGTAGGTCACGATCGCGAAACCTGCGTCCATCCGTGTCGAAAGCTCCGCTCCTCGGGGGCTGATCAGGGCGGTGAATGTGAGCGGGTGACACAGACGCAAACAGTCCTTTCTGTAAAGATGTGTCGGGCGACGTGATGTGCGGCGGACCGCCGTTGTTCGGGTCAGCCACCGGGATCCGCAGGACAGCCAAGAAGCGTACCTCGACCCTCGACCCTCGACCCTCGGCGGAGGAGAGCGCATCGGACGGAAAGACTATCCATGCACGGAGGGGATCGGCTGGCCTGCGCCACGAAGCCAGCGCTCGCCAGATGACGGCGTGGCATCTCTGAACACGGCCATACAGCCCTAGGCGGAGGAAGCGGCCTCCCAGCGGCCCGAGGCGATACCGCGGCCTTGTGCTGCGCCTCCGGATCCAGGGGAAGAGTGAGCCGTCCGCGGGGCACGAGGTCTTCGGCGCACGTACCGCACAATTGAGCCGTCAACGTTACAGAAGGGACCCCGTTCCTGAGCGAGATGCCGTCGCGCGTACTTCTCTGCGTACTCGTGGGGCTAGTACAGGGCGTGTGGAACACACAGAACGCGACCGGTGCACTATGACATCCGCGCTGCGGGGATGATCAGTACTAGGTACTGTGGGCTGCGACGGAGATTGGCTGGATGAACCTTGCCTTGACAGTCATATGCAGGCTGTTCATTTTGACGCAGCAGATCGAATCCCGCATCAGTATTTCGAGGCCACTGAACGCTCTACGATCATAGACACCGAGCGCCCACTAGACAGCGTGCGGAAGGGAAGTCGGGGTGAGATCAGACCATATCTGTCTCTCTCGGGGTGCTGCGTTTCTGTCGAAGAGTAGGTCGACATTGCCATTCTCACCGGAACGCAAGCGGATGTTTCAGCTCTAGCGGATGTACATAGACGATGGTCAGAAGCGCGAACAGCCCTGCCCACTGATACATAGACCGACTTACCGCTCGTTGCTCCATACGCGTCCGCCTGAAGCGAGCTACCTGAAGAGGCCATCTGAGTCACGCCGATCCATCTGCCAGGCTTTGAACGTTAACTTGAGCGTCTGACTGTGAAAATGATCTGAGAGGCGCGCTCGGTGAGGGAGGGACGAACGGCCCTACAACGCACTCGGCGTGCAAGCTGCCCGGTTTCTCGAGCACTCCAATCCAAGCTGGAGATCTTGATCCCTACGTATCGGGACCAGTTGCAGCTGCAGTACACGGAACCTTCAGGTCAGTAAGTATACCTTCCGCCGAGTCCAGCGCCCAGCCCGACTTGTCCTTCCAGGACCAGCGGTTTGCCTTCGACACTGGCAGGCCCATGGATGGCATCGCGCGACAGTGCGCACGCTTCCCTCCTGGCTTGTTCGCTCGCATCTGCGCATCATACGCAAACAAAAATGGATCAGCTCCCGATGTCAAGGACCGTCGGACTCGTCACTCGGATCTCAGACTCCCCCGACTCACCCCCCAATACGGACATGAGCTAGCCAAGGCCGTCATGATGTGCCAGCCTGACGTTGCGAGTTGGCGCAATGACGAGGCTGGGCGTTCGCCAGGGCCGCGCTCGTCGGGACATGGTCGAGTGCAGGGTGTATAAGGTGTATATAAGGAGCCTGAGGGGAGAGCACAGAGTCAGCAGCAGCAGCAGCAGTTAGCAGCAGCGACCCCCCGCCTCCCCACTACCACCCCTTCCTCTCACAACACAAGACACTCACCTCGTAAAGATGCTCGCCCGCACCTCGCTCTCCCTTCTGTCGCTCGCCGTCCTTGCGGTCGCCACGCCCTGGGGCGATCCCACCACAACGACCGTCACCGTCACCGAGACCTCGACCGCCCCGGGGTCGAAGAGCACCGAGCCCGCAAGTTCGTGCTCCACGGGACCCATCCAGTGCTGCAACTCCGTGCAGAAGGCGAGTGTTTGAGTTCCCGTCGCACGGCGCTTTCATATTCGGCATGCTGACGATGAACGATCGAACAGGCCAGTGATCCCGGGCTGTCCGGCATTCTGGGGCTGCTCGGCATCGTCGTGCAAGACCTCACCACCGATGTCGGGTTGACATGCTCGCCCATCACCGTCATCGGGGCGGGCGAGGGCGAATGCTCCGCCAACGCGGTCTGCTGCCAGGACAACAGCCACGTAAGTCCCGCGCCCTCTCCCAGTGCTTTGCTTGCGCGTGCGTCCGACTCACCTCTCGATCTTGGATTTCAGGGCAGCCTCATCTCGATTGGATGCGTCCCAGTCATCCTCTGAGCACGGCGTGCAGTCTTGATCCATGAAGCACTCGGAGGATGACTCGGTGTGCTTGCGGACAATCGCCAATACTTAGTTACTCTCTGCTTCCTTGTATTCGAGTCGTTGATTGTGCGAAATGAACGTGAACCCTGCTTGTAATCTGTATATTTTTTGTCAGTACCCATATGCGTATCAATCGACGTCGAAATCACCCTGAGTCTGAGTGTGGATGTCAACGCACTACTGCAGTGCACATCGAAGCAGTACCGTGCATGCGCATGGTCTGCGGGCGTGACCGCATCGCGGTGGCGCAACGTCCCGGCTCCGACACTTCCTCGCACTTGCAGCAGCAGCAGGTGATAGTACTTAGTGAATTGGCAGTACAGCGGAGATGAACGTGTCTCCGAGAAGACAAACTTGGCCGCTGCATGACACCGGAGAACGCCCACCCAAACGGCGATTGGCTGGATGAACCTTGCCTGGAATATCCCACTGAATGGATTTGCGAACGTGAACTGGCTTCGATATACAAGTTGAGATTGGGACGCCTGTGCGGCGGCTGCGACAGTCCACAGACACCGAGCGCGCGCGTTCGGTGAGTTCCGAACGCTCTGTTGTCTCGCATGACGGCCTCTTGCGAAAGGTCACCGCGTACCGCATGGACGTCCTACATCGCAGAACAAGCAGTTGTCAGTACTTGAAGCGAACAACCGACCCCCATATTGCCGGACGCGCCTTAATTCCGGTCAGGGTGTCGTAACGGCCTGCAGGCGTCCGCCTCCGCCTCCACCTCCACGCGTCGCAGTGGACAGTATGACTTACTATATGGCGATGTCGCACCAGCCAATAAGCCAATATCTGCACGCCTGACTGCAAGAATCCCATGGGTGCGGTGCTCTGAAAACCCCGAGCCGTGCTGGACGAGTCCCCGGGTCCGTCTGCCAGATAGAACACGCAGGCTCCAACTCGCACGTAAGATGGCCAAGCGGGGCGCCGGGGCGCGGGGGCGCGGGGTGCGGCATCAACAGCTGAAGAACCAACCACAAGCCACGACATGCGGCCACAGTGCGTCCACACAGGTTTGGGTTTTTGCAATTGAGAGACTTGGGCTGGCAGCTGTGCGCCACACACGAATGGATCAGCGACTCATGTCCGAGTCACGACGTCGGATCTAATGTGCACGGACTCGCCTTGTCATGCACGACAGCTGGCCAAGCCTGTCGTCATGTTCTCCGTGCGCTTTGCGAGGTCGATACGTTCACGAGTTTGGGGTGAACGCTAACCGCCGGACGGTCGAGATGTATATAACCTGAGGGGACTTGAAGGCATCAGCAGCAGCACCCAGCAGCAGCACTCCGCCTCCCAACCAACCTCGTCGCCCAACAAGCCAACTGTCCCAGCCAGACTCCAAGGATGTTCGCCCGTACCTCGCTCTCTGTTCTTTCTCTCGCAATCCTTGCTGTCGCCATGCCCGGAGGCCAGCCCACGACGACGCCTGCCCATACCACGACGGTCACCGTGACCGCTCCGGGGTCGACCAGCACCGAGCCCGCCGGTTCGTGCTCTACGGGACCGATCCAGTGCTGCGACTCCGTCCAGAGTGTGAGTACTCCGCAGACCCTGGTCCTACAGTCGACATGCTGATGACGTACGATTCGACTCTCAGGCCAGCGACCCCGTTACGTCCCTCCTCCTCGGGCTGCTCGGCATCGTCGTGCAGGGCGTCGACGTCCTCGTCGGGGTGACTTGCTCGCCCATCTCCGTCATCGGAGTGGGCGGGGGCGAGTGCAACGCGAACGTGGTCTGCTGCCAGAACAACAACGTCGTGAGTGTTGCTCCATGTCCTGCTGACGATCGCATCCCGCTTACCACTCGTATACAGGGCGGCTTGATTTCCATTGGATGTCTTCCCGTTATTCTATAAGCCATAGCGTGCCCTTATAGCTAGGAGATATCCTGTAGATCTCAAGGACGACCGTCGCTTCTGTGCTTCCTTATGCCGTTGGTGTTGTATAGATGCTGAGGTCTGCTAGGACAATGTTCGCTCAGTTCGATACGGATAATCACATATTGTGAAAGAAACTGGCCAGTACGAAGGCACCGCCGCGGCGCACAAGCCAGCGACACAAATCGGTGGGAGTGAATGCATCGCTATAGTACATATCCCCGGCTCCGACCTCCGTCACACGTCAAGGCGTAGGCGATATGGCGGAGATGAAGCGTGTCTTCGCGACGACATATAAGGGGCTGCGGAAGACGGAGAATGCGGCTGCGGGCGCACTCGCTGCGCAATTGGACAAAGTTGAGGTACCTCGTTGAACGTTCCTGCACGGTCTATACACACAATCAGTGTAGATCAGTTAGATCGAGTGCACGGGCGCTTACGCGATTGCTGGTCAATGGCGATCGTCCGTTGTTGCGCAGGATGTTGTAGGGGCCATGTAGTGACGGCTGTGGCAGGAGAGCGCGGCGGATGAAGCCTTGCTATGTAGAGGTGGATGATTATTCCCGCCTGTTGCAGAGTCCGCCACCGCAGCCTACGAGCTGATACTGGCACCCGTCGTATCCTTGTGCACCTTCGAAAGTCTCATGTTCCCCTTCGCTGGTTGACAGAACTCTACGACGCACACGGTTTGAAGACATGTCGACCCACGAGAACCACCGGGGCGGGCACAGTGCGTCCTCATCCCCGCAGGCCGGTAAGGATCTTCAACACGCCGAACTTGACATTCAGTCTGAGGAGCTCCGCGCAGACTCACCTCGCCTCGATCGTTGTATATTTGGACCTAGTTCGCTGCTTACCACAGCATCCGAACATGCAGGCGCGCACCGAGCGTAGTACAAAAGCTGCGAAGAGATGAATCAGTCGCATCCTCGGCGAGACACAACCATCCAGCCTCACCGCGAATCCAGCTATGCTCGCCCTCACCGCTCTCTCGTTGGTCTCCTGCTTCCTCCTTGCGGCCGCCATCCCCAACAACCCTCCGACCTCGACGGTCACCGTGACCGTCACTGCGACCGCTCCTGGTCCGACGGTGACCGAGCCTGCCGCCGTGTGTTCCACCGGGAGCATTCAGTGCTGCCAGTCAACCGAGAAGGTGAGTGGAGAACGTGTCATTTCGAACGGCTGCGATGGTGCTCACTAGGCTATCTGACGAGCAGGCGAGCTCCGCCTCCGGTGCAGCTCTTCTGGGATTGCTTGGGATCGTTCTGCAAGACACGAACGTCCTTCTCGGGGTGAACTGCTCGCCCATCACTGTCATTGGAGTCGGAAGCGGCAGCGCTTGCTCGGCTAACGCTGTGTGCTGCGAGAACAACAACGTCGTGAGTATGAGCTATTGTATAACAGTGTCAGGGCTAACCTTAAGCATTCGCACAGGGTGGATTGCTTTCAATTGGTTGCGTGCCGGTCGTGCTGTAAGGGAGAGATTCGTTGGAACTCAAGCAAGAATCAGTACTATCATTCTGTGTTGCTTCGGAGGAAGGAGATCAGATTCCGTGGAAATGTATCTGCGCTGGTGTCGGTCAAGTGGCGATTCGAAAAAATACTAGGCGTACATGTGGCAGCGAATTCACTGGCAGTGCAGGCTTTATATATGCCTTACTTGCGTTATGCTGTCGCAACTACAGGTATAGATCCAGCGTACAGTAATCGCCACTCACCATATTCAAACAAGAGGGGCCATGCTGTGTGCTGAGGCCTCCGAACCTACTATGGAGAACTTGACCTTGTCGAAGAGGGTCGGAAAGCGCCCAGCCGGTACGGTCCGATCTGGGCCGCTCCAGGAGGCTTCCCTACAATCAAGGGCGTCCTCTCAGTGCTCACTTGAAGATCCCCAGTGTCATTGCGAGAAGACCCGGACTACCGCACTTGATTGGAAAAAAGATACTCTAGATATGTAGGGTCAGTGCACTCAGGCCTCAGGCGTTAGGCACAACTCCGAACGTGTGTCTCATGACGACCCGACTCTCATGCAGGTCAAATGTTGGACATCGTAGGCGCGGACCTCCGAGACTTCTCATCACAGATGAGAGTTGCAGGTAATACAGCGGTGATCATTTACCTGAATGGGCATAGTGATCTGAGTTATGTCGCTTGCGATGCACGGGGCGCGTTGCGCATATCGCAGAAGTGAATGTTGAACGCAACAAGGACCCCCTTCTGACAAGGTTTGCAGGCGCTGTGGAGCATCAGAGTAAGGCCATTGGATGGAAGCAACGGGATACGCACGCATGTCGACCGCGAACATCATCAAAATGTTCATGAATGGACTGGTGACAGCAGGGCTTGCCTGAACGGATGAGCGAGGTGATTGTCTCCCGCTTCGAGACGCTGTCAGCAGTCTAATGCGTCCGAAGGATGTGTCGAAGGATACGCAGCAAACGCTCGAACCTAATATACACAAGGTGAGTCTCGGTAGCGATTTTGTAGTATGTCCAACCTGCAGCATCTGTCAGAAGACATAGCGGGGACGATCATCGGTCCGAACTCTCACATGGTAGACGGGGACCTTGCGCGGCGAATTTTGCTCGTTCTGGCCAGAGAGGAATGACCGCTCTTCCAGCCAGCCAAAACAGATACAAAGCGCTGACCCCTGTGTCGTCATGTGTGGTGTGTTCCTGGGCGACGTCTATGCCGTTGAGTTCAACAATAAGCAGTCCTCACGGAACGTCGCCGTCGTCGCCCAATCTGCCAAATGCTGGACGTCGGTTTGCGATGATAATGACACCCAGGCGGACCGCCTGACAGAGATGGTCGCTACTGGAGGTGCGTGTAAACTGGTTACGTCGTCCTCGGAACCGGCAAAATTTCAGGAAGGACGGACACAGCATTGCAACACTGGAAGCGAGTGAGCGGAGACAGCGTGTAGACGTGCCATAATGAATGGATCAGACGGCATTTCTGCGGAAGTGTCAGCAGCAAGAAACGACGTCAGAATATTCTGCGTAGATCTGCACCGTTCAGAGCGCTGAGAAATCTGCTGGACGGTGCGCTGCATTGCCAGCATGACGGCCTCAATACGACAATTTGGAAAGGCGCGTGTAGAGCAGTATAGAAGCTAGCTGGATAGAGGCCAGGGATGGTACAGCAGCACTCAGTCAGCCTCACACACCCCTTCGACGAATTGCTCACCAGGCCGACCATGTTCGCTCGTGTCCTCGCTACGCTTTCTCTTGTCTCCCTGATCTCCCTTGCGGTCGCCACACCCTGGAACACCCCCACGACCACTCCCGCTACGACGGTGACCGTCACTATCACCTCCACCGCTCCCGCGACCACGGTGACCGAGCCTGCGGACAAGTGCACCACAGGTCCCATTCAGTGCTGCGAGTCGACGAAGGAGGTGATGCTTTCCTGACCCTCTTGTGGCAACTGTAGCTGACAATCGGCACGACCAGGTGACTGATCCTATCGCTCAATCGCTGCTCAACTCGATCGGCATCGTCGTCAAGGGCGCCGATGTCCTCGTGGGCATTATTTGCTCGCCCATCACAGTCATCGGCGTGGGCTCAGGCGAATGCTCCGCAAACGCGGTCTGCTGCGAGAATAACAGCTTTGTGAGTGTACTAGCGACGTTCTACTAGATTGATACTGTAACTTACGAAGCGTATTTTTGCAGGGCTCGTTGATCTCGATTGGCTGTGTCCCGGTCATCCTCTAGGTGATCAGCCAGAGTGTCACGGGTTGGAGATAGGTGACTGGGAATGGGGTGATCAGCGTTCGCGAACGTCTCCGAATGCCGGCTTTTGTTATGTCTGTGTACGGTCTGCCAGAACGAATATTGTTGTCGAGAACAGGGAGGGCGTCCGGAGCGTGGAGGTCATGCCTGTGACATGATGTCAGTCTTGGGAAGAAGCATGAGTGGACCTTATCATATCGTGAACGGTCATAATGGCTTTGAGTAGAGCTGGGACCAAAGACGACAAGGGGGCGCCGACATTGTGTGGAACACTTTATCTGCCCTAACCGTGCAAACTGCACATCGGTTAGTATTCATGGATGACGATGCTGACCATGAGGAGTGCTTACATGAAATTACTGAGTGTTGCTGCAGTGGAGCTTGATCACTGCAGCACCTTGTATTCGTTTCCCGATATTTCCTCGACAAATAGGTTATTTGCAGGTCCACGGACATCTCGGAGAGAGATATCGGCGAGTGACGGGATGTGCCGAGGAGCTGAGCTATCCCGGAGCACAGAGAGTGACCTGTGTGGTTACATCGAGGAAGTCCCGAGCGAAAGACTCCAAGATGTCCATACGAACCGTCGGCGAGCCTATTTGACGCCGGCCTGCACTAAATCAAACTCATATGAACAACGTGTACTGAATGCAGAAGATCGCGCGTACCATCACGGGTGCAGACTGTGTGCGTGGACAGCCTCATCGCACACGTCATAGTGCGTACAGCTAACACGCGGAACGGTGCCCGATCGGGCTCTCAGCCCCAGTTGCTCGTGTATCATTGTGAAAGAGCTTGCAAAGTGCGTGGTCTGGCTGGCCTGACGCACGCACTGGTCATGCCGGGCGGTCTGACTGACATCCGAATATGTCGACCAAGTATGTGCTCCTGAAAGTGATTGCTGTCCAGCCGGAAGGTAAGCCTTGGACGAGTATGTCGTGTACGGGTCCCAAAGGCATCCCTGCTACAACAGAAGAGGTTCGAGTCAGTGCATCATAAAGGTATAAAGTATAACGAGGACTCGCCATCGTCCTCCACAGCAGCTAAGCCACTCAGCTTCTCCACCCTGTCTCAAGCCAACTCCTCTACAACTCGCCTCCACCACCACTCCACAACTACCACCGACATGTTCGCCCGCGTCCTCACCGCGATCATCCTCGTCTCCCTCGCCGTCCTTGTCACCGCCACTCCCTGGAACACCGGCACCACCACCTGCACCGACGTCAAGACGGTCACGAAGACCGCCACGTCCACGGTCACCAAGCCGCAGACGCAAACTTCCACGGTGACGAAGACGCAGACGAAGACGTCCACGGTGACGACGACGAAGTCCCAGACGTCCACGGTAACCAAACCGCAGACGCAGACTTCCACGGCCACCAAGACGCAGACGAAGACGTCGACGATCACCGACACGCAGACGTATACCGATACGAAGACGGAGACGGATACGAAGACGGAGACCGATACGAAGACGAAGACCGATACGCAGACGGAGACCGACACACAGACACAGACGCAGACGCAGACGCAGACGAAGACGTCCACGGTCACCGACACACAGACGCAGACGGCCACGATCACCGACACGCAGACGCAGACATCCACGGTCACCAAGCCGCAGACGCAGACGCAGACGCAGACGTACACGGTCACGCAGACGGTGACGTTGACCGAGCCGCCCCAGACGATCACCCAGACGGGGACGGGGACGTGCACCGCGACCGCCCCGGTGGTGACAGCCACGGAGCCCGCGAGCAACTGCACCACGGGCCCAATCCAGTGCTGTGATGCGGTCCAGAGCGTAAGCTGTCCCAGTTCGTACTTTCATGCAACTGTAAGACTGACAACGTGGGACGAACAGGCGAACACGGTCCCCGGCAAAGTCATCCTGGGTCTGCTTGGCGTCGTCTTGGAGGACCTGGACATCCTCCTTGGCCTCAACTGCGACCCGATCAGCGTCATCGGTGTGGGCAGTGGTAACGCATGCTCCGCTGTTACGGTGTGCTGCGAGAACAACTCTGTGGTGAGTCGCTCTTCCTGCGATGATACACATGGGTACTCACCAGGGTGCATAGGGGAGCTTGATCTCCATAGGCTGCATCCCTGTCTTCCTCTAAGCGACGCGTTCGGGACTTAGGGATGTTGTGCCGCAGGAGGTGTGGATTGTACAGATACATGTTTTTCGGACTTTACTCGGTCTATAGTTTCCACTGTGAAGTTCGTCTTGGGTGTTTGGATGTGAATGGATGTACCATCTTGGCTTGGACGTACATCAGGAGGGCGACAGCAGCGACAGGGCCTCATAGGTCAGATACTTCCATCGTAAGGAACGAGATACTTCGAATTGCGAGTGGTCCGCCTCCGAGAAGCGCCGGCGAGCCTGTTCGACACCGGGACATATAGCTGGTCAGTTTCACATGGTCGAGACGACTGAGTACAGCAAACGGCGCGTACCATCCACGGGTGCAGTCTGTATGTGTGAGAGCCCCGCCGCACACGCTCATTTTTCGTTGCAGCTGGAGCGGCGAACTACGCAGTCATGCATGTCAAGACGGGCTCCGAAACACGGTCGCTCGTGCGTCATTGTGAAAAGAACTGTGCAGAAAGCATGGTCAGCCTAGCTTCTCGCATACACTCCGCACGGTATGTTTGACAGTGGACGTACCGCTGCGTCAACGAAGTACGGCGGCGCGTGATTCATTGCAGTCGGTTCCTCTTCAGCCGGAAGGTGTGTCTTCGACGAGTATGTCGTTTCGCCTCCGCAAGGCGCAATTACTGCAATGGCAAGGGACAGGTCAGGGCATCGAAGATTCAGAGGTATAAAGCGTAGCCAGGACTGACCACCATCCTCCAGAGCAGCAGACCCACTCAGCTTCTCTACATCCCTTTCGTCCTTGCGACTCTACTCCCAAGAACAACCAGCATGTTCGCCCGTCTCCCCACTACGCTCACCTTCGTCTCCCTCGCCGTCCTTGCGGTCGCCACCCCCTGGGACACCGGTACCTCCACCGCTGTCTCCACTGTTACGACCACCGCAACATCCACGGTGACCAAGACGCAAACGCAGACGCTGACCGAACCCCCGAAGACGATCACCCAGACGGGGACGGGAACGTGCACCGCGACCGCCCCGGTGGTGACCGTCACCGAGCCCGCGAGCAACTGCACCACGGGCCCGATCCAGTGCTGCGAGGGCATTCAGAGCGTGAGTCCCAGCCGTCTTCTCTCAGACCCGCTTCTTGTTACCTGCTGCTTGCCGATTGAGTGGGAGTATATCGACTGACTGCGATTTGCAGGCGAACTCAGTCCCTGGAAAAGTCATCCTCGGCCTGCTTGGGTTCTTCTTGAAGGACCTGGATGTGTTCCTAGGCCTCAACTGCGACCCGATCACGGGCGTCGGTGTGGGCAGCGGCAACGCATGCACCGCTGTGACGGTGTGCTGCGAAAACAACGCTGTGGTGAGTCGCTCTTCCTGCGATGGTACGAATGGGTACTCACCAGGATTTTCAGGGGAGCTTGATCTCTATTGGTTGCATCCCTGTCTTCCTCTGAGCTGCACGCTCGTGATGGGAGGGATGAAGTGCTAGAAGGTTGCACAGATATAGGTGTTCGGGGGACGCTCCTTGGTTTCTGTTCCCGCTGTATAGTGTCGCATCTGGGTTTCGGATATGATTTGAAAATACGTGCCAGCTTGGCTTAGACGAAACATTGGTAGTGCGAGAGGAATCATTGGGCCTCAAAGATTCTGACACTCAAGACGTACCACTCTGGTCTCTCAATCGATTCGTTCCACATATGATCTTCCTTGCAATCGAAAGCGATGATGGGATATGAGATGCCAATATACATACAAACTAGTCCATGCGTCCCTTGAGCGTGCGCCGGATAACCTTATCTTTCGTCCTGCACGCAAAGGTATTAGCATACGATCCACAACAAGCGCAGTGATGCGTGAAGAAAAAGGAACACTCACAGAACATACACCTCCGCTCCCCAACCCGAGTACGCGTCCCGATCTACCGCATTCAGAAGTGTCTGCGCACACGTCTCAAACAGATCCTCCGGCTCCAGATCCGGCTCCCACAGGCCCTCCGCCACACCGTACAACTTGGTGCTCGCTGTGCCCGCGACGACAAAGTCCTTCGCGAAGTTGAGGCAGCCGATGAGGTCTGTTGCAGCGATGAACGGCTTGTACTCGCCAGTGTGTGTCTTCTGGAGGCCGCACATGACGGGCTCGATGAAGTAGGGGCCAAAGCGACGCTCGTAGAGCGCGGAGGAGACCATGTGTGCGAAGGTTTCGGGCTCGAGTTCACGTTCCTCCTTGATGGTGTACATGTTCACTCGGTAACGGAAGGTCTCCTTCCTAAAGAGCGGCGTCTTGGTATGTGGGTACATGAGTCAGAAGGAGTAGAGCACGCACAGTGTTGTTACATCTGTTGCAAGCCCGGGGAGACCCAAGAATATCCGATCCGTCATTTGGAAGATCTGAGAGGTACACGGACGGGTGAGCGACACACAGAGGCAAGCAGGGGTGCACATACCTTCTGAAAGTTGGACGAGATACCCAAAGCCTGATTTCCTAGTCGGAGATCGGAGGCAATGGCGACACAATCCTTGCCCACCATGGCGATCACGGAGCCACCGTTATATTCCATAATCGACTATGCCATGCCAGTGTCAATTTATGAGGGACCGACAACACGCAGAAAACTGACCATGTCGGGCGAACGTTACGGGGTGAGGAGGGCAGGAGGAAGAGGGGATGGCGGAGAACGCGTGAGTGAAGCTGCACAAGTCGCGGTGAACGCGTACGCTCAGACGCGTCAGTCCGTGACACAGTGTCACGTAATGAGCGTTACGCGTTTTGTGCGCTTCGAGTCTCCTTCAACTTTCAAGTTGTGCTAGTGCTCCCTCCGCTCCTGCTCTCCAGAGACTGAATCACAGAACTGGTTTCTCCTTCTTATTGTTTAGGACTGGCTGCGACGTTCCAACTCGATAGCGCAGCGACCTAGTACTAGTCTCGCATATTCGGGCGACAGAGCCATCCTCGCATTCCGTTCCGCCACAGAGGCTGGCGGGCTGGCCAATTCAACGTCGGCGGAGGATGCAGCCGTAGGACATGCACCTGGGCCTTTATCAGACCATTTGGTGAGAATTATTCTCATGTTCGCGTTCTACGTCGTCGCATTCCTGCTCTCCACTTGCTCTTCAAGTCGATATCCTCAATGGCCCCCCTCTACTTCCCCAGCTCCCGATACCAGCATATCCGCCTCCCTAGCGTCAACGTTAAAGCCCGACTGGGCTTTCGTATTCGGCCTGACCATCACCCTCGTCGCCCTCTGTGGGCAAAGACTCGTCATCTTCTGCCGGAACGCAAGGCCTCACGACGGTCCTCCGCACAGGCCGTCATTGAAGAGAAGGCCAAGCTGATATTGCTTTCAAGAGTAAGTACCTTCCGAGGTTGGCTACCTCCCCCTCCTTCGGAGGTGATGTCTGGCTCCCTGTAGTCCTCGCGCGACTTCCCTCTATCAACTGTCCACATGAATATCGCGTCCTGTTCTTCCCTGCATGATCCCGTACTGGTCCGCGCCATCAGCAAGCATCCCTCCCCGGATGCGGGCAAGCTTGTCGTCGGTCAGTCTTCCTTCGATATGTTATGTGTGCTGACTTAGTTATCCCAGCACGCAGGGCCTGCCCAGTTTGAGACGACCGCGGAGACGTACCAGGTTGACATAAAGTCAGTGACTGGTGTCCAGGACATTGCGACGTATACCGCTGCACCGCGGGTCATCGTCCCAGTGTACGCGCACGAGCTCTCTGCCGCCCATAGCGTTGCGAGCATCTTCATTCAAGACTCGGATGACGGCGATGATCTCGTCGTATATCCTGGTCATGTAGACTCATCCAGCCTAATAACCCCTGAGCTGGATACTCTGACGCCATCTAGTTCCTCGTCTAACTTCGACAGCACAGTCCTCTCCACGCCCATGGTCGGCATTCGGCTTCCCCTGCAGCAGTAATGTTATGCGTTCGATGGTGAGTCTCTTTCTTGCGCACGCACCTCTTACTTAAGCTTTGCACAGTGCTGTCGACGTGATATCCCAACGCTTCTGATCGATCGCCTCCGCAACACCTATATCGACATGCCTTCGTCGCTTTCAAAGCTGTCGCCCACGCTATCCTCCGCTGTCGGATCGCTTTGGCCTAGATCGTTGTCGTTCCCCCCGCTGTGCGATCGCTCGCGACACTGTTGGACTCGTCGCCACCCTTGCTTTCGCCATCGTCAACGCTTTCGACGTCGCTGACTTGAACCCGCACCTCCCGGCCATCGCCGCCGCCACGACTCCTTGAAATGCTCAATCGCATCGCTATCGCCCGCATCGCAGTCTTGTCGACAATCCGCCTCGCCATGCTATCGGCGACCCACTGTCGCAATCATCCCAATTTATGCGTGGAGAAGGAACGCAGAGAATTTCACGGAAAGCATACTTTCTCACAGTAGTCCTGCTCCTGTAACGGTTTGGCCTATGTAGCAACTCGACGTTACATACCGTAATGAATCCAGTTGGGCTATACGTCCGCGCGTCTGTTCGGTGCACCAGCCGATCGCCATAAACTCGAGCGAGGCGGGATCTTCAACGTCCAAGTGCTCCGACATGTGCGCGCAAAGCAAGTGAACAGTCCGATTATACTCCTACATTCATAACAGCATCGACGTCCGACAGATCCCTATCAATTCCTGCTATAGTGCTCGAGCACACCATTCAGTCCTGATTAAGCTCCTGCGCCCGAGCCCTCAACTCCTCCCTGCTCTGCAGAACACGCGAACGCGTCAGCTCGCGCTTGACACAACAAAGTGACACAGAAGGAGATGCTCACCTTCGCCGGAGGCAGGTTGTTCAACACCTGCGGCGACGGGACGTGCGGGTCCCGCGCGTGGAACGCCTCAAACTCGGGCTTGCTGTTCAGCCCGCCTCCGGGCTGCGGCGGCTCGAGATCGCGCGGATCGTTCGTCTTCTGCTCGTGGCCCCGATGATTAGCATCAAGCTTCCTGGAATCAGTCCACGGCAGCATGGGGACGTACAGCAGGATGGGGGAGGATGCCGAAGCTGGGCTCGTTCTGCTGCTGCTGCTGGGGCTGCTGGGGCTCTGAGCTCTTGCCCGTGGCCTTGGCCTTGATCTTGTCGACGAGGGAAGACATGGTGTAGTCGTGAAGTTAGCGTGAGGTTAGGTGGTGAAGATGTGGGTGGGACGGTATCTGGAGGTTGTGGGTGTCAAGAACGAGATAATAGGAGGATCTTATATCGCAAGCACAGCTCTGGAGCGCAGCAGCGATGACGAGATCGAATGGAGTGCGGGGTACAGTCAAAACCCTCCCGATGCGTCACCCCCCCTCCGATGCGTCACCCCATAAATGGCGAAAAAACGCTTCAGAGCCTCGCATGGCGCCCAAGC
>ML211136.1:0-57942 GCA_004369055.1 Polyporus arcularius HHB13444 | reverse complement strand
GGGGGGGGGGGGGGGGGGGGGGGGGGGGGGGGTGCGTACCGAAGGTGAGCATGATCATCAGTACGCACGAGCTGCTGAACGACTCGATTGTCTGGCCAGAGCACCCACGCGCGCCATCACACGATCGAGTATCCGACGGTAACCTGCATAGCGCGGAGAAGAGGACCCAGTTAGCACGCGATGCTGCGAGTGATAGGGTGCAAACGAGACCTCCATTGACTGGCAGCCTGCACAGGTCTGGAGGCCGTACGCGTCGGGCCCGAGCGGAGAGAGTGAGAGCAGCCGAGGGTACGGATACACGTGTTCGAACTTCGAAAGCCTTGGAACTGGGAAGAGGGTAGAGACGAGAGGTGCATGCGATGCGGAGCCGCGTGTACGATCGAGCAGGTGGATGATAGGACGGGATGAGGTACGCTAGGGAACGGCATAAAGGAACTCCTCCTCCGACGGACTGGCTGAGAATGTAGCGAGGCGGGTGGCGGGCCGTGCGTAGTGCGGAAAGGTCGGCCCGCGATTGTTGTAGAGACTGGCTGGGACCTGTCGGTTGTCGCATAGATAGAAGGCAGGCGCACCGATGTCTAGAGGAGGAGTACTAGTACATCTCGTGATACTAGCGGAAGTATCGACTGGTAAACTCTCTCTGCAGGCTGAAGGACCGACGTCAGTCTGAAGTCGAGCCGTGGGGAGGGATAGAAGGGTACGCACAGACACGCCGAGATTGCAGGATGCTGGCAGTGCGAGGGCACCGGACGGACTCCTGGGACTGTCGCTTGTACGGGCGGTGGCCTTGCAGTCTCCCATGGCTGATGGACCCCAGGACGAGTACGCTTCCGTCGCCGCTTGCACCTTCTCTAAGATTAAGGCAGGTAATTTGTCTTTGTGAGGAAGCTGGACGCGATACTGGAAGGATGCACTCACCAGTACTCCCTCCGCCGCGGGCCGCGGCACGTACGCTGGCTACCTTTCTAGCATGTGACTGCATCTTCGGGAGTCGGAGGGAGGGCCAGCGAGCAGGGTGCGCGCAGGAGGCGTGGCGTCTGTTGACGAGTTTCGTGAGCGCGATGTCGGCTTGCCCGTCTCCTCTCAGCTCTGGGCCTCTGTGTCACAGGAATCGCGCTGGGAACCTCGTAGGAGCACGCTCCAGTCTTCTAGATTACAATCCCAAACACGACTTCCAGGATTCGTGACCAGCACAGTCGTCCACGTCGCGGTGCTGGACAATGCCTGTAGACGATTAATAATGTGAGTCTTAGCTCGGAATTCACGCTCTGGCGAACACTCACTAGTCACCCGTCGTGTCAGGAAATGGGAACTCTAAGTTGCGACCACGGCGCAAAGCGGAACACCGGATGCGTCTTGCCCAGTCGCTACAGTGCCAGATACCACTGGTGACTCGTGAGCCTGGCCGTCGAATAGTTTGAGATATGACTGACTGACCTTTTCATAAGCATTGTGGGCGTTATGCCGGCGGCCACTTCGACGCTCACATTTGTGTGGCCCGCATGAGGAGTAACGAGGGCACTCGGCCGGGCGAACCGTTCGGATCGGGCGCGGGCATCATACCTTCCCACTGGACGTGAAGAGGTTCGCGACAACACTGTTCACGCTCATAGCTGGCGGCGACGTGTAAGTGTAACCGTGAGTGCCACCCCCGGGGCGCGAGTCTGGCGACATTATTAGCTGGACCGACGAAAGATGCAGACTGACCCTGACTCTCGACGCGTCGTATGGCGGACATCGGGCACCAGATGCGTGCCAGTGCTCCCGCAGCCCTCGCCAACCGGTGGTGCTTCGTGGCCAGCTACTCCATCCAGCACTGAGAGGATGAGTCCGTTCGCGAGACTAGGCATCGCGGAGGAACTTGCAGGAGTTGTCCGAGTGGGGTTAATCGAGTGTACGAACTCACCTTGCGAGGCCTTCAGTCGAAGTAGTCGGACTCTTTTGCGGCGCACGGTAGATGAGTCCTCCTCGAAGTATGAGTCTGAGTTCAACTCGCTTAAAGAGAAAGTAAGCTTGTTGAGCGTTACTTATCTGCATAGATCAGGATATTGATCGAGCATAGATTCTGTTCGGACTCCGATTACAAGCGACTCCGATTACAAGCTCTGTGCGCCTCGAGTTCAGACGGCTCAGACGACGACGACGACCTCACTGCTCAGCTTCCTCGGACTCAGATACTACTAGTACTGGCCCATCCAACATCGTGTCCTCTCTCGAGCTCACGGCTGTTCACTTCAAGCTCGCCTGATCTGACCTCTCACGAGTCTTCGTGTGCGTCTTCAGGTCTTGGCTGCGGACGGGGGCACCCCAATCAGCTCGAGGGAGGGGACGGTGGATCGGGTTGGGTAGCAAGGGGGTGACTGGCTGACGAGGGTTTTTTGAGAGTTGTGCAATGCATATTGAAGAGGTACGTGGCATGCAATCTTACAGCTGCGATGAAGGCTCAACCTCCTCCAGGTTTAGAACGGCTTTGCGCTCAGGAATCTCCAATGCATACTTGCTTCATTCATAAAAATCTTCAATGTCATTCATCTTTACGTTAACCATCCACCCCGTCGTCTTCTCCCACCATCTCTCGGCCTGGTCCGCGAGCGGACTGTCAGTTCATATTGAGCTTTTTGTGGCTTATGATGATCCGGTACGTACTACTTCGCAGGATCTCGTCTAGAACATGACGTGTTGGACGGCCTTTTCGACGGCGTGAAGCGTTCAGACAAGGCACTCCGCAAAACGAAGGAACTCTCGCTTGTTCAGATCGTACGCCCATCCGGCTATTTGTTCCTCTACCACAGACCGCTCGCGCCCACGTCTGCTGAAACGCAGGTGATATTCGAAGTTACCCTCCGTGACTCACCGCGGGAGCTCTTCGCACTGTCTTCGCGACAGCCACCCAGGCGGCGGCCTCGCGAACGCTATCAGCGACTGCGACGTGCAGGCGCTGTTCAACTCGCTCGCGGTGTACGCTCTCGGCAAACAGATGACGTGCATCCAGACGGGAGTCGTCAATGTACGTCTTGGACTTCGGTCTACGCATGCCTACCGTGTGGGCCTGGTCGGCACTGACATCTGTGATTCTTCTATACGCAGATGTCTTCGTCGGTCGGAGATGCGATCTTGTAATGGGTGGTGTATTCGGCATGCTCTGGCCCGGAGTTAAGGCCAGACGGGTGATCGTATTATTGTAGGGCTGCCCACCCTGTACATTCGGTACGTGCAGTACTGTTTCTGTCTGCTTCACTTCACTCAAACGACTCGGACGCTGAATTCACCGGCTGGGCGGACATAGCAATTGAGGTCCGTCGACATCTGCGGCGCATGCATCTGCAATCTGTCCATCGTGGAGTCCGCATTGTGGCGGAGAATTGGACAGCTATCCTCTGGAACGACGTCCTGTGCAATTGCGGCGGGCATATGACGTGAAGCACTCGCCTGTGCATCGAGCTTCCATTAGATCGGCCGTGCGTTGTGGGGTCGAGTGATGCCTTGGATTTGGCGAATGCGGAGTCCACAGCGAACGTCGAGCGATCTCTCGGGAAGGCCGCAAGGATAGTTGAAGACATATAGACGAGGGTTGGTAGCACTTGCTTCGTGAGTAATCCATTCCTTATTTGTCGTCACAGACAGCGCAGACAGCATGCGATGTCCGTGTTACTCGTTAGGATCCTCGATTCCGGCGACACTGGCATGCACTCGCCGGAATCGAGAATCCTCACGAACAGCACCGGACACGACGGGGCATCAGATCGCTCATAGCGGAGACCTCGGAGAACGACGCCGCTTTATAGCCAGGCGAGGCAAGTGGTCTCCTGAGATGCCCTCTGAGCTTTTTCACACGCAGATCGAGAAGGGGCATATCTGGCCGTCGACACTGAGTCCATCGTTCTTGCATCACCGCCAGCGTGTTGAGTCGTAGAGCGAGGCTATCCTCGCATCTCGTGGCCGGACGTATTTAACTCGTCCTTGAGGAGGCTCGAGCAAGCTTATCACTCCCAACCCTACACCTGTGACTTCACAATACGTGCCCTCCAGTCGCCATGAACCCGCCCTCTCCATGCGATGACGACACATTTCCCTTCTATAAGATTTTCTTGCAGAGCCAGCAGTCGGTCAATGCTGTCATAACGGCTAGCGTTTTTGGTAGCATCCGTACCCTTAATTCTGGTACTGTATAAATGGATGAACTGATAGATGCATACAGGCATCGCGACTTGCCTCGCCATTGCGTCCGTGTATATCCTCATGTATGTCGTCCTCGTCCTCGTCCTCGCCCTTGTTTCGCCATGAACTTCACCTGACTCATTATATTGCGTTGCGCACGTCCTTCACTCACCAGCGCAAGAGGGGTCAAGGAGAGGTCCACTGCTCTACAGCTCGCAACGATCCTCATCCTCTACACCTCCACCGCGGTGTTTGCCGGCGCAGTGCTCTGCGCGATGTTCACGATCGTAAATCTGACGAATGCCGCCGCGAATGCCATCGCCTACTGCGACGTCAAGACAATTGTCTTTTATCCTGACAGCGAGTCTGTAGACGTGCTTGGGGATAGGATGAGGTGCATCCAGACGGGTACCTTGGTTGTCAATGTATGCCTGCTTGGTCTCCTGCCTTCCATAATATTTTCAGAGATGGAACTGATGCATGCCTTGTACTCGTACAGATCATCGTTGGAGATGCCGTCGTGTGGTGGAGGGTCTATATGCTTTGGGCCGGAGTGAAAGCCAAACAGGTAATTCTAGGGGTTTCGGTCATGCTACTCACGGCGACGTTCCGTACGTCGCGTTCTCTCCGCTGAAGACGATGAACTGACCAGCGCGGGTAGTATCCAGTGTGGTCAATACTTGGGTAACGTGCATCTCCGGTGGAAATGTATCGTTGTTCGGGACGACATTCGGTGTCGTTGCGGCGAGTATGTCCCTCGTGACGAACGTTGTCGCGACATGCTTCACAGCATATCGGGCTTGGTACGTCTAAGGCTTCACTTCACGTCTCTCTCACCGTTGCTGAGGTTGAATCAGGGCCCATGTTCAAACGCTGAAGCACTTCAGCCGGAAGCTCATCTTCAGTGGCGCGGAGCAAATTCTCATTCTCCTCGCGGAGTCCGGCTTCGTCTACAGTGCCATATGGGTATGATGTTCTCGCTCAGTTCTAATTTGGCCATCCTTGGGCTGACCTGTGAGGCATGCATAGGTCGTGGTCGTTGTGTGGCAAGGCGACGAGGATATCTCAGATAATGTGGTTGGTGCGAGGTTCTGGAGTGTCGTGGGCTACTTCGTAGATGGGGGCTTGGTTCCGGTCATTGTAAGTGTCAATTGCCAGTGCTCCGTGCTGAGTGCTGAGCGCTGAGCTTCGACTGGCCCGCTGCGCTAACACCTCACCTCTGCCATTTTGACAGGCGATATACCCCATGTTCATCATCCTAATGGTCGCGCTCAAGAGAACGTGTCAGACCAATGCGACACACATGTTCCCGACGCAGATCCGATTCGAGTCTCAACCCGTGTCTCCTCGTCTGCCGACGGCTCAAGGGGAACGACTCAACAGCAACACGCGCGAGCTTGTCCTGAGCAGCTCGTCGGTGATTGAAGCGGGTACCAGCAACTCAGACCTGTCGATGGAAGAGTTGGGGAAGGATGTAGAGCTTCGGGAGGATGTCCTGATAGTACGTGGCCCATAGGTCTGACTTTCCGATGACGCTGCTCAATCTCTTCTGCGCGATCAGTTTGAGAACTATACCGTTTAATTGTTTACATTGCTCTTGTCATGCTCTGTATCTGCTTCAACGAGTGTTGTCCACCGCTTTATCCCACCTCGCGGTCGCCCAGGGTCCAGCGAGCTGACAAACAGGCAGGTGCGGTGTGGCGAGGACGGTCCATTCGGCGACGTCAATCCTTCTACTTGGGCCGCGCGACGCCCGATACGCCGCGCTTTGGGCGAGCGCATTACCGTCCAGACTCTCCCCCGCTCTCGCGCTCCCGCCGCTGCCGTGCACGCTGTCATCGTGCATTCTCGCTGCTCTGAGTTACAGAGAGCACTCCTCATGCCCACCCAGATTCCGCAGCATGGACGGCCGGCTCATAAAGCGCAACCGTCGCTCTGGCACTCTTGCGGACTCTCTGCGCAGGGTTGTCGGACGGGATGGACACGACGCTTGTAGTGATTGCGGCTACACTGGTTAGTACGCTCCTTCGTCGCGACGAGCATCATGGACGACTTACCTCTTCTGTTCGTACAGATTGGGCACCAAATGTTTCGTAGACACGAGACGTACTCAATCGCCATCCACGCACTTCTGCTCTTCGGAGCGCCTCTTCTGTTGACCGTCGGTACGGCCTCGACGCTGACGTTCGGCGTCCTGCTGAGTGCCTGCTGGACTTACCTTGTGACCCTCATCCTCTCGATCTTGCTCTACCGTCTTTCGCATCTCCATCCACTTTCTAAGTATCCCGGTCCTATCTGCTGCAGGGCGTCGAAGCTCTGGCACGCCTGCGTCGTGTTGAAAGGACGGCAGCACGAGTATCTACAAGCATTGCACGAGCGATATGGAGACGTTGTTCGAATAGGTACGCGGTCATATACGGTCTCCGCGTTGCTTCAGTATTTGACTCGCTATCAGGGCCGAACGACTTGTCTATCCGCGACGCCTCTCTCATTCCTGCGATCCTGGGAGCCTCAGGTGTGCCGAAAGGCCCGAGTACGTCTCTAGTGAATACTCCCGATGGACTGCCATGCTCATCGCGACTGCGTAGACTTCCATGGGTCGATGTTGACCGCGACCAACCCGCCCATGGTCGGCATACAAGATACTCGGCTGCACCTGGCACGCCGACGTCCGTGGGCGCGCGGCCTGGCTCTGTCCGCTCTCAAGGAGTACCATCGACTGGTTGGGAAGAGAACAAACCAGCTCGTGCACCTTCTGGAGAACCGCCATGGAACGGTTGTGGTACTGGGCGAGATGTTCGACTACTTCAGGTAAGTATGTAGACTCGCGTTGTGTTCGGTGCATCAGCTGATCGTGTCGCAACGCAAATGGCAGCTACGACCTCATGTGCGATATGGCGTGCGTCTGGGGGACCGTGTCCTACAACCATTACACCGAGACTCACACCCATGCGGTCAATCTAGATTCGGCGGAGGCGCTGAGCTCATGGAGGAGGGAGATCCGAAGCAAGTATGGTGCCTTCTTACCGAGGGTCTCGAGTACGTCCTAGTTGCTGCATTCGTGACCTGACTCAGCTTGACTTCGGTCTCGTCCTATCTGTCTCGTCTCTAGGGCTGGCGCATCCTTCCACCAGATGGACTGGCTCGGCGTGTACTTCGGACACATCCCCGCAGTAGTGAAACCACTTCAAACGTTTCTCACGCATGGCAAGACCCTTGCCCTGGAGAGGATGCAGCGCGGCTCCACAAGGCGCGACTTGTTCCACTATCTAGTATGTCAACCCATTTCCCACGCGCATTCATGGTCATCGATTTCTGCATTTGCATTTGCAGAACGAAGAGGATCTCCCTGAAAGGACATCGCCACCGCTGCAGCAGCTCGTCGATGACGGCATTCTCGCTATCGTGGGCGGTTCTGATACCACCTCTAGCTGCCTCACGAGCGTCTTCTTTGCCCTTCTCACCCATCCAGAGACATACGTGAAGTTGCAGGCCGAGGTCGACAAGTACTATCCGGCTGGAGAAAACCCCTGCGCGACCAAGCAGCACCGCGACATGACGTACCTGCATGCAGTGATGTGCGCAACTTCGTCATGAAATTCACCTCCTCGTACGCTGATGATATGAACAGCAACGAGGCTCTCAGGCTCTTCCCGCCCGTCATGACCTTGAGTACGCGCAAGGTCCCCGCTCGTGCGCCCGGAGTGCACATCCGGTCCCTGTGAGCCCTCATTCCATGTTTCGCCGGTGGCGCGTCCTGACCAGCCCTCTCCACAGATACATACCCCCCGGGACTTCGATTTCCATCCCGCCGTACGCACTCCAACGTGACCCACGGAATTTCAGCTTTCCGAGCGCGTTCTGGCCCGAACGCTGGCTCATCGCGTCCGGCCAGATCAAACTCGAAGACGCTCCTCCGCCTGCCGCGGCGTCGAGTCGCACTTTCGAGTTTGTGCACAACGAAGTCGCCTTCATGGCGTTCTCGCACGGGCCCATGAACTGTGTCGGCAAGGGTTTCGCTTTGCAGGAGATCCGGACGGTCGTGTGTGCACTCCTGCAGCGCTTCTCATTCCGGTTGGGGGAGGGCTGGGATCCGAGGGAGTACGAGGCTACGGTCAGGGACTACATCGTCTCTTCTCGGCCCGCGCTTCCTGTGATCCTTGAGCGGAGGACGTCGAGTTGACCGACTGTTCTTTGAAGGGGTATTAGCCCTTTTGTCGATGCTCTGAATGGTACTGAGAATTCACACGCCCAGACGGCGTGTCTCTCACACACACACTTCCAATATGTCCGTCCACTTCATGCTCTGAACTCCACCTTCGCTATCGAAGTTGTTCCGAGGAGTCCGCTTCGCAATTGCTCTAGTCAAGCTCTAGCGTGGAATGTTACAAGTGGCTGGAGTGCTCACACATTGTTCGTCGCCGCTTCGTGCGTCTCGACAGTATGGCAGCGAGTGCAGGCGACGACATTGCACGGTGTTCGCAGCGGCCGGGCCATGGACAAGCGCATAGCACGGATGTGTGCTGGTAACGAGGTGCAGAGCGAATAGATAATCAATGCGTGCGCCGCGGATGCATGTACTGTTGGCACAAGGTACAGAGGTGTTATCACGATGACTGGCTGCATAATCTGTTCAGACCGAGGCTGCCAACGAGGCAGTTGAGCTTTCGGTGATTGCGGCGGCCTTGATATCTAAGTAATCCCTCACTGCTCCCTCCTCCCGAGCCGCATTGGGCGCCATGACCGTCAGTTCGATAGCCTGCGGCTGCGACGTGGTTGTCGTTGTTGCAGCCGACGTCATCTGGATTCGTAGATATCAGCCCGACGGTAGAACACGTAGCGTAAGGTCCTGGACTGCTCACTCGGGAGAGCTTCGCCCGAAAGGCGATAGATCCGGATGCGGACGAAGCTTGCGCGTTCGGCATAAGAGATGTGGTGAATGGCTGAATCTGATCCATTTCGGTGACCTCTGCGGTGGCAAGCCAGTTGCGCGCATTCAGACTGAGGGCGACAGGATAGTTAGTGATCATCGGGGACAACAGACCAAGTTGAACGCATACGAGACGAGGAAAGAGATTGCAGCAACTACAGGACAAAGTCAGAAAATACTCCGGCGGTGCAAGAACAAACGAGACGTACTTTTGGTGAGGATGATCGAAGGCGGAATGAAGATAAGTTTCCCGGACCACACAGTCAGCTATTCGAAGCCGACAATATGTCTGCGCGTGAGCGAAGGAATTTCTGGGCGGACCGTGAGGGTACGTACGCATATGATATTCAGCACCTGAAAGATGCTATCATGGCGGCGGTTCAATGGTCAGGAAAGGTCAGACATCAGGAGATAAGAACCGAGCGTCCGCACCAGATGAGCAGACCTGGCAAGATCGCGTCAACATAGAACAACTGGTAAGCATGCATCCTGTCTACTTACCCGTCGTGAACGCGTACTTGATGAGGATACCGAGTGTCCAATTGGTTCTGAAAGACGACCTCGAAGCGTAAGACAATGCAACTCTCCACGATCACATCGAGAAGTGACAACATCCATACGCACTTCTTCACTCCCGTACGGCTGCGGCGTAAGACATAGATGAGAACACTCGTCATCAGAATGTCCCCTGCGCCTATAAGCCCCGAGCCTAGAGCAAGAAGCCACTATAGCGCTCTGTCAGTACATTTGACATGTAGCGCACGGGCCATCCGCTGACCGAGTTGTTGAGGAATGCATCTATACCGGGAGAGTTCCATCTGAACACAGTTGGTCAGGAAGGGAGCGGACTCGAAGATGGGGACACGGGTCTTACTCGCGTAGGGCATCTTCGTACCCAGGTCCTCGTTTAGCTCGGAGTGAGCCGTGATGCATGAGAGACTCACATAGAAAGCACCCTATCCAGTACATAGCATCAGCGGATGCGCAGGCGTACATGGTAAAGCATGACTCACCGAGGAACGCCATCTCCATTACAATCTATGAATGATCAGACTCATTGTGATGTTGTGCGAAGACGAGTTGGGGACTAACCGCAATGACAACGAGGGGGCGGTACCGCCGTCCAACTAAGCAGTGATGTTCAGGGTAGCGTCCCTTGCAAAACATAGATGCTACGTACTATACCAAACTCGTCGGGCGAAGAACCTTCGAAAAGGAATTATAAGATCGCTCATCGGGGTAAGTATTGCCAGTTGCAAACTTACAATTCTGAGGTAATGGACGACAGTCCCTGAACAGATTTCGTTAGAGTCATGCACTGGAATGCTTCAGGCATCGCTACTCACGCTTGGTATAGGCGAGAGCTGGTGAAGGGAATGGCTATATCAGACAGGTTTATACATGAATCCATGGTACCATCACCTTGAGTGACCTACAAAAGTCTCAGCACGACGGCGACGGTCGGGAAAGTACGACATACTAACCAGGTAGGGTTCCACGTGAGTGCCAGAGGGTTGAGATAGTTGTCTACCATGTAGAAGTAGCTAGACCCATGTATGGTTCACTCAAGGCGACACGGAGTGACTGGCATTCAACTCACCACGCGTGCATGAATAGTATCATGACCAGTGTCTCTAGAAGACTATGCACCATGATCTCAGTGAGAATGTACGATACCTATGCTAGGACAGCAGCTTACAGGATCGTCCAGACCTAGATGAACTGTCAGACACCGGACCTGCTTCGCTCGCACTGGAGATGACGACATACCCAGAGTTTGAGGAAAGGCTTGTCGTTGGGGTAGCGACGAAAATATTGAAGGGATAGTGAGAGTATAATACCGTATAATCTGTGTCATCGTGAGCGGTTTCGAGGGGATAGACCTCCAATACTCTCTTACAAGACACCGGCGAAGGTTCCGAGAAGCAAAGCACCTAGAGAGTTGTCTAGGGGCGGAAGTTGTAACAGGGGACGGACAGTGGGGTCTTCCATGGCCTTCATCTCTCTGCAAAGCGGGTGTGAGCACGAAGTCTTTCTCCGTGGCGAGAGGCGTACTTATGAACCTTGTACCCTCCTCTCGATCTGAGCTTGAGGACCGCTGACCTCGACCGACCATCTGAGCGCTGTGAGAGGCCGCCGCCAATATGTTGGATAGAGATAGATTATCAGCGACCTATGTCTTCCATCTCAGGGCCCTTGCATCCACAGCAGCACACATTAATCATAGCCTCGGTGTTCGTCGCCGTATGCGAGGTGACCCAGTCATCGTTAGCTGCGAGAGACTGGCAGGGCGTAAGTACTTACTACATGGACAGCGAGACAGTTCCAGTCGGCGAACGGTCAAGACATGGAGAGTGCGATGCAATATTCCGGCAGTGTCGGCTTGTAGTGCTGCCCGTTCCACGTTGATAATTCAGGTAAGGATGAGGTTAAGGACCGTTGATGAGGCTTACGTAGCTTACGTGAGCAGCGCCGGTTTTGCCGGGGTGCCATGTCAGCGCCCGAGGTTGCTTCTGACCGAGTGCCCCACCATTGCTGCGCCCAAGAGATTGTACCCACGCCCGCAGAGCGAGAATGCGCTCAAGAAGTATTCTGTGTCAGGTAAGATGATGAGTTCTTACTTAGTGAGCCCCAAGGAACTAAACTCTCAAACCTACGACGCCGTTCGACTGAATCAAGTAGAGCTATTGAATGCTCGTCCGCCAGCTTCAGGGTTGAAAGTCACACCGTGTGTTTTTCCGCTGCTCGTAATATCCTTGGAGCCTGCGAATTTACCTCTGGTTGTTACTTGATAGGTCTTCGGCCTCCTACCTGAACCGCGATGCTCCACCTGACGGTTTCCCAGATTTGTGGGTACCCGTGAGAAGTGTACCATGTGCGCTGTAAGACACCGGATGCTAGCAAGTGATTTGAGGCCCCAACGCCCTCAACCCTTGTACGCTGCCAGAGACAGACCGCCTGTCGGAACTCCCAAGAGACTGCTCCTCAACGTCTTCGCCGGTCCTCGTTAACATACTCGTATGTCGTCGCACTCGTCCGCCCCTGGGTGTACGGTTACTGACGATAATCTAGACATACGAAGCTGCACGTAACCCGCTACTCCCGATATGATCAATGTGTCCTATGAGACCTTGTCAACTGTCATCTTGGCCGTGGTACGTACGACATCCTCCGGATAGTTTCGTCATGCAAACAGACTAACAGCTATCAACGCAGATGACGCACCAAGTGTTCCGTCAATATGAGACCTACTATCCTTCGGTGCACTTCTGTTTGCTGCTTGGGCCGCCTACGTTTCTCGCATTCCATTTCGCTGGCCTGTCGAGTGGCCTCTATAGTGGAATTGCAGACGCGTTTCCGTGGACTGTCCCTACATTCCTGGCTGCACTCTCTGCTTCAGTCGTTGCCTACCGTCTCTCGCATGTGCATCCGCTCGCGCGGTATCCAGGACCGTACTTCCGTCGGGTTTCTCGGTTAGTGGGAGCATGCGCAACGATGTCCGGAGACCGATCCAAACGCCTCGACACATTTCGCAGAAGATACGGCGATATCGTTCGTACTGGTGCGTCATCTCGAAGCGAGAACTTGTAGTCCATCTTGTCGACTGAGTGCTTAACTTCAGGACCCAACGAGCTCACCATCTTCGATCCATCTTTTGTCGCTCCGCTTCTCGGACCCACAGGACTTCCCAAAGGCCCCAGTGAGTCCCTTGCCTATGCTGCGAACCTGACGACATCCAATAACCGGAGCGTTCAGGTTGGATGGGCGGGTCCTTGTCATACAAGCACCTGCCCATGGTCGGAATTCCAGATACCGACCTTCATTTGAGACGACGACGCCCATGGAACAGAGCGCTCGCACCGCCGGCGCTGAAGGAGTACGAGATAGCCATCACCCGGAGGGCACAACAGCTGCTTCAGCGGCTAGAAGAGCAGGCGGGAGAGGTGATTCTCGGAGAATGGTTGAGCTATTTCTCGTACGTGGGCTTTCCGCTGTTAGCCGCAAGCGCATCTCACAATGCCCGGCCTGTGCAGGTATGACTTCATGTCGGACATAGCGTAAGCTCCTTGACATGTTACTCCCATCATATCTACGTAGTGATACTCGGCGCAGCTTCGGAGGAGGCTCTGAGCTCCTCAGAGACGGCGACAAAGACCATGTGTGGGCGATCATCGCAGACGGGATGAAGTACGTAGAGGACCCCCTCATCCTTGCGGAGCGCTGATACCGCACGTTCTTAGAGCGGCGACCTTTCTCGGCAGTGTCCCATGGTTGGGTATCTGGGTGGGGTACATTCCCGGTGCCGCTGGACCGCTCAACACACTGTTCACTCGGGGAGAAGAGTTGGTCTCCAAGCGGCTCGCCCGAGGCTCCAGTTCGCGTGATTTGTTCTACTACTTGGTATGTACCGTATACTCCGTCTTTCTGGTGTATCACGCAGTAGCCGACTGACGAACGACAGAGCAACGAAGACCTCGTTGACAAGGAACCGCCCCCTGCTCGAGAGCTGATTGACGATGCTAATCTCGCTATCGTCGCCGGCTCGGACACGACCACTATCGTCTTGACTTCTATCTTCTTCTGCCTCCTCACCAACTTGGAAGCCTACGCGACGCTCCTGAATGAGATCGACGAATTCTATCCTCCCGGATCTACCCCCTACTCCACACAGCATCATCGCCGTATGCCGTACCTTCAAGCAGTGATGTAGGACGTCTTGCGTTTTTTGTGTTGCGATACTGCAGCTCAATAATGACATACAGAAATGAAACTCTCCGCCTGTACCCTCCTGTACCTGGCGGCGGGGAGCGTCGACTGCCGCACGAGGCCGATCCGCTGATCATTGGGTCCGTGTAAGTGTCAGTGCCAGTGTTCGAGAGAAGGTAGCTCACACCGCCGTCTCAGGTGCATCCCTCCCGGAACGTCAATCTGGATACCTCCATGGAGTCTGGGACGGGACGAGCGCAACTTCACCTACCCGACCGCATTCTGGCCGGAGCGGTGGCTCATAGCATCGGGACAGCTTGACCTGAAGGACGCACGTCTACCATCAACCGCTGCGACGTCCTCCTCGCTCGCAGGTGTCGAGCATGGCCGCGGCGTGCTTGACTTCGTTCACAACGAGGATGCATTCATACCGTTCTCCTACGGCCCCATGATCTGCGCCGGCAAAGGGCTCGCGATGCTGGAGATGCGCATGCTCGTCACCACGCTCTTGCAGCGCTTCCACCTCCGACTCAAAGACGGGTGGGACCCTGCGGAATACGAAAAAGGATTCAAAGACTACTTCAATGCGACTCGTCCTCCTCTACCGGTTCTCCTTCAGCGTCGCTTCTGATTCCTGGTCCATCGCGGCAGTCTGCTTGTCGAATAAGTACGTGAGATCTGGCCGTCCCGCGAACCGTCATCTAATGAGGCACTCTGCAGGGCTGGAAATTGTTCGCCGCGCAGCCCAACGGAGAACAACGTCTGCACAGCACATGGGCGCGGACTACGTAGGTCATGAGGTGCTATGTTTTCTCACCGCGCCCTCCATAGAAGTCCTGTTACGACGCCCATGTAATCACATCGCGCGGCCATGGCAATTAGATCTTTCGCTCTCTAGTCGCCGATGTTCTCGCAGATGCACCCAGGCCCCGCGGCAAACATTCCGCTCCAGAAGTCACACGTTGGTGGAGGTTCGCCTCACCGCTGTAGCCTCCCATTTTGCCGATACCGCCCATGAAGATCGCGGATGTACACGGTACGCCTACAAATCCACATGCCGTCTGGTAGACCCTACATACTTGATCTACCGTATTTGGTGGCCTCCGCGCAGACAGGGAACTGAGGCTCATGAGCCCCGCTCTCGAATCCCCGCTCTCTGCGTCAAGCCCACTCTCTACGACGTCATAGCCCATTTCACGACGATATTCCTGTTCCTTCCATGCAGATTCAAGGCGCCTGAAACATTTTTTCTCCGGGGCTATCTTCCTCGTTGCTGAGCATGTTTGAGTTCGAGACGCCTGCAAGTACACTGTTACATTGGCTCTCGTGCGTGACTTCGTTCGTTCCATTTCTATTTGGCATTTGTCAGTACAATCCTAGCAGACTTGCATGTACATGGACTTTTCGTAGACCAGCTAGTGGTCGATTCGCCCACGGACTGAGGGACGTGAGACAAGAGACCGCTCAAATTCATCATCTTTCCCGACCTACTGCTGAGCGCGGGCTTTGAAGGTTCCTACTGAATTGGAGCAAAGTCCAGTCAAGTACATATGGCACTCAGATTTAGCTCTAAGGGCATGGAACCTGTTCGCGTCACTATCAAGAAGAGTTCACATCCCGTACTATTACATGGGGTATACATCATCAAGGAACGCGCAAGTTCTCCGCAGCAGCGTGAACGGCAGTGCATCCGACTCATCAGTATCAACGTTCTTCCCCATCAAACCTACACCGTCTCCTTACTCCCTCGCATTCCCGACAATGTGTCCGCATCCTCAGTGCCCTGAGAGTGCAGGCTCTCCGCGCCCGGCTGAGTCAATACGACGAGAGCTGCGGACGCACGGCATCCCGCTCCCGAAAGGTGGGAAGCATGCCGGCTCGACCTCGACCTCGACTCGAGCGTGACGGATAGAGGGTCGCGTAGCTGCGACGCGCGGGTATTCACGGTGAAGTGAGTCGTGAACGCGAAGGAACTCTCCATCTGAGACTTCTTGAGCGCGACGAGGACGATGATAAACATGGGATAGATCGCCTGCAGGACAATTGCTGTCAGAAAGACGAGGTCACCGCAGGGCATATACTCACGATGAGGGGAACGAGGGCTCCGTCAACGAAGTATCCTGCGACGAGCCAGTAGGAGACCCTGCTCGATCCGTCGCTGTAGATAGCGAGGTTCATCTCCCCGACCTGGTACGCCACAACGAACACCTATGCGGCGTCTCATGAGCACCCTGCACAGCAAACCTAAGCATGGACGTACCCATATCGCTCCATACGCGAGACCGGACTCGGTGAGAAGGATGAGAATCCTTTCCACGCTCGTCATAGTCGACCCCTCAGACAAATACTGCTTCAGGAACCTTCCGTGTACCCTAGCGACTAGCGTGAGCTCTTCATTCCTTATTGCGCTAGCCAAGAGACTTACCAGGCCTTGTACCCAGTCAGACAAGTTGCCACGACGTTCGTAGTGAGCGATAAAATGGACGCCGCCGTCCCGAACCTAGTACCCGCAAAGAGCCTGCCCAAACCGCCTTCGGACGTGCTTACAAGTGCAATGTTGCATGCGCCACATGTGTCTACCACGCTGAGTGCTGTCGTCGTCCGTGTAGGTATTGGGGTTCAAGTTGCGGAAATCAGCAATGACCGACATACCGAAAGTCGCGGACAGCAACACCGCGCAAAGACTCAGGACCACGTAGCGTGACAGTCCTCTCCAGATCATCGAGGCCCTCCACCATACGATCGCATCCCCGACGAAAACCTAGACACGCAGGGAAAACTGTGAGTAAAGCGCTCGCTGAACAATGACATTACGCCCAAACTGCTTACGTTGATGGTCAGCGCACCCGTCTGGATACATGACATCCTCGAGACAAAGTTGGCCGTCCGCAGCGGGTTGAAGAGCGCCTGCGAGTCTTGCGCAAACGCCGCATTTGCGGCGGCCACCTCGTCAGCCTGGACGGCAAACGCGGAGATATATCCAGCGACGCAGAAGAGCGTCGTCGAGGTGTACAGGACGAGCGTCGCGAGGAAGAGCATCAAGGGTCCGCGGGTCGTCAGGCCCTTTCCGCTGTCCACGGACTGCCAGTCAGCGTGCAGGATCCCCGACGGCGACAAGCTTCCCGGGGAGAGAGAAGGCTTACAGCAGAATGTAAGTCGTTGCAACGGCCAGACTGGTTGCGACACCTAGATAGGACGAGAGAACAGCGTGAGCATCTGGGGCACGAATGGGATGGACGGGAGCCCGAACACGCCGCACCAAATAGGATCGACGACAGAATGGTGTTGAGCAGCTGAGGTGTCTGCGAGACTGTGTCGACGACAAGGACCCAGAACCCCTCCGAGCCAGAAAACCCTCCGGGAGACGACGTCGACGGCGAGCCGGGGAGGAGAGACATGCTGGCTACGCGACGGTTTGGTAGGAAGAGTCGCGACTAGTGCTCGAGGTACTCCTGCCGGACGCGGGAAGGGGTTATGTACTAGTACATATCACGCGGCCGAGGCGATGACATTGTGGTGGACTGGCGAACGCTTCCGTCTGCATGAACGACAGGGGACGTCGCGCGCTCGATGTCGAAGCGGTGCATCGCTGTCCAAGATGACGGATGCGTTGCCCTGCTTTCGGGTTCTCCTGTCCTTATTCGAGTAGCGACTTTCGCTCCCTTACAGCTCCAACGGCGGAAGGGGCAATGACTTGTCTGTAGCCAGAGGACGGTTTATGGCCCTCGGGCTGCTATGGGGGCCGACCACAAAGCTATCGCCGCGGCACGGCCGTTTGGTCAATGGTAGAAGCGTAGCTTGGGGAGGGCTCAGCGCGAGCTGCCATGACAACGAGGACCATCCGATGGCCTTTGACAAGAGAACGATTGGGTTCCTACACCGTATGTTCCGGCCACAGCAGACAGTCAGCGCGAACCACAACACATGTCAGAATAACATACCCAAAACGGGCGGCGGTGCTGTATCTTCTAGGCCAAGCCACCGCGCCCGAACTTCTCGAAAATCTAGCACGTCAACTCTGACAGTTAGCATCGCACAGCGACCCTATCAAGTAAACGCTTTCTCAGCAACTCACTTCTGGCAGCGTAGTATGTCGGAGATATGTCGCCGCTGCTACGTTATAATTGCCGTTCCTTGATGGTCGATCTTCGGATGCCAGCGTTCGCGCGACTGCGGTCTTCGCCCCGGGAATGTCGCAGTACGACCACATTTGTCGCCGCTGAACAGTCTGGCTTCTCCGCAGGTGCTGTCCCTGTTGCATAGCCCAGTGGGGGCGCGAGGAGATTGATAAGGAGGGTGAAGAAGAAGAAGCCCGTAGCCAGGTACATGCGAGTACTAGCGTTGCAGGATCGCCTGTGAGGAAGGCGAATGTTAGACAATGAGGGCTAGAAGTAAAATAGGCGCGAAGGGGTCGAAGGGAGCAAGCAGATCTGAACGCAGGCAGGGTGTCGCCTTTCGGAGTGTCGGAAGGCATCGTGGAGGACTGCTTTGATCGACAATCTCCGATAGGTTCCGCTCATAATTGTATCGGATGGTCTTATATTCGAAAGCATGCGGGGGACCGGGGAGTGTTTCTCTTTGCTATGGCCACTGCAGGTAGAACTCCATCTCCAGCTCCGCGACCCGTGCGGCTATCGCGAGCCTGCGGTACCCCTCTGGAGTTCAAAGAGCCGTCTCCCGCTGCTTCCGCGTGGTCTTCGCAGTCCTGTCACACGCATCGCTCCAAGGAGTTTCAGCTCTACCACGTTCCCAGCGTGCATTCGGCTGGCGAGATGCCGTACGCCTCCGACACGGCCATCCGCAGTCTGAGGCGCTCCAGTTCCTCCCGCATCCTCCGGTCCTTATCCGTGCAGCTCTCGTCGGTTATGAAAAGAGCCTGGGCGGCGTAAAGATATACTGGTATACTGTCTTGCAATATAGTTGTAGTAGAGAATGTCTTGGGAGACTCGGACCGCCGTGCGACGTGGAACTCGATATTGAAGATGTCCAGCGCGAGGATGGCGTGGGCGGCCAAAGCCGGCATACACGTTCTATGTGGGCTGTATTAGCGCGAGGTTGAACATGGAGACTCCTTGCACACTGGTTCGAAGATCATCAAAACATAGTAAAATCTCGCGTCATACATGACGGGATACTCACCGTCGCAAGCAGCCCGGGTAGGTATTGAGGGAAGAATTCCGAGCACTACTAGAGGGGCCAATAGTTCTAGCTGCCCCGGGGGAAAAAGATATTGGTTGTAATACTTGACGGAAGTCGCGCTACCGCCGCGGTTGGGTAGATCAATAATCAACTTGAACTGGGCCGGTCGACGAGATCTATGAAGGAGACATACCTGTGAGATATGACCGGCGCTGTGTCATAATCCAGCTTCATTATTAGACATCACACAGACCGCAAGATGCGATGACACGCACGAGGTAGAGGAGAGGATGGTCACGAAGAACTAGCAGAACCAGTGCGTGGCGAGCGCGCTCTTCTCATGGTGCTGACGTAATATGTTTTCTACGGAACAGGTAATTCAATTGCCTTATTTGTGTTCTTCACGACAAAAGGCCTTCTGCGTCGCCGGCCGTCCCTCAGACATCTCAATTCCCCCAACGCGCGAAACAATCTCAAGCAGCCGCTGCACATTGCGAAGTGAGATAGAACCTGTGCTGCTCCAGACACCGTCTACCACGCTAAGCTACGCTGGAGTCGCTCCAACGTTGGACAGGTTCTAATTCACGAGGACGACCGACGGACAACTTCAAAACGGAGTCATGCGAGATACTTGATGTAATGCCGTTCTTCTTCTGAGAGAATTTGAAAGTTGACGGACGGTTTATATATCTGCTCAGCACGGCGCAGTGCAGGTACAACCAGCCTGAGAGCTGTAGTCAACCTGGAGGGGCCCGGCCTGCTCGCGCGTATATAGGACTTGGTGTAAATCGCCTATTTTTCACCAACGGCTTGTATGTGTCAGACTCTGTATGTGCCCAGGAATTCCGAGTGTACAAACACCAATCTCATTCAGAGGGCTCGCTCGACGTCCCGTTCCGATTCAGCCATCGCAGAATCTGACCCCACAATGGACGACCTGCTTACGACAAGCCTTCGCCCACTGCGATCGGATCCGCCTTGAGTAGTAGGCGTAACCGGAGACGCGGCCGCGGGGATATGGGACTCGCACGGAATCTGCGTCGAAAATATGTACGGCCCGTCCGTCTGCGTTCTCTTAAGCGCGACCATCACGATGATGAACATTGGATATATAGCCTGCGTTCGGCGTGCGGGTCAGTACGGATGCTGTCGAGCGACAGAACAGTGCTCACGATGACAGGGACCAAGCCTCCATTCACGAAGTATCCGAGTACGCCCCAAAAGCTCGCGCTGCCTGTGTCGTGTGAGAAGATGTTGTGGTTGTTTTCTCCGCCCTGCCACACCACGACGAGTACCTGATAGAATCTCGAAGGTGAGCGTGATGAAGAGCATTGAGCAGAAACGGCGACAAACCCATATGGCACTGTAGACGAAGCCAGACTCCGCGATGAGCACGAGTATCTGCTCAGAGCCCGTCAAGGCGAGCTTTCGACTGAGATGTCCGAGCGAGCGGATGTGTATCCTGGAGCTGAGCTCAGCAATGGAACTTTACGTGCAAGGTCGACTTAGAGACATACCAAACTCTGTACGCCGTAAAGCACGTCGCGACGGCGTTCGTAGCGAGGGACATGCCCGCTGCGATCACCCCAAATGTCGTCCCGGAGAACAGCTGTCCGTTCCCGGGCGTGGATTCGACGATCGACAGGTTGAAGTTGCACGCGCCGCACGTGTCGACCACGCTGATCGCTGCGCCCCCCGCATCAGTCGGTACAAGCTTCGAGGAAGAAAAATACGACGAACCAAACGTCGCTGCCAGCAGCAGCGAAGACACTGCGAGAATGACGCGCTTTTCCTTCACCCCAGGCCAGAGCATGTACACCCTCCACCACACGACAGCGTCTCCGACAGCAATCTGCGCAACCCATCAGCTGTGTCAGCTCCAACAAGAATCACGCGTGCAGCAGACGCACGTTGACGACCAGTGTCCCCGTCTGGATGCACGTCATCCTGTCTCCGACAGCATACACCGCAATGGGGTTGAACAGCGCCTGCACGTCGCATTCGCTGATCGCGTTTGCGGCGGCCTGTGCTTGACTCGCGGTCGCGAAGACAGCACGCAGCGCTGCCCCAGTGAATGTCGCCGTAGAGGCGTAGAGGACAAGTATCGCTGCGAGCTGCCAAGCCGCCGATCGCCGGTAGACACCCTTTGCGCTAATATGTCGGAAGATCGGTCAGGTTATATCGCGCACCCGCAGCGGGAAGTGGTTGACGGACGTGAGTGTGTACACAGACGCAACGGCGAGGCTGCTGGCGATACCTGCAGATGTGTGAGTGAGATTTCACGCTCTCGGGATCGGCTGTGGAGCTTACCGAACAAGCTAGCCGTGACTACGATATTCACGAGCTGCTGGCTGTGCGCAAGGGTGTCAAAAACAACGACCCACATTGCGAAGCTTCCTGCGCATGAGGGGTCTGAGTCCATAGTCAACGCGGTACAGGAATGGTAGAGTGGCGAGAGTAGGTTCGAACAAGCTAGCTCCTTCCTGGACAATCCTGGAAGCGATATATAGGTCCTCTGGAGGTGCAATGACACGGGGTACTAAGACACTTCCGTGGCATGCAGGATCTTATCGCAGGCAGGAGTGCACTAAGCGTTGACCGTCGCCTGGCATGGGATGATAGATTAGAGGTAGATCTGCTCATGAAGACGCTCGGATAGTATTTGAAGGAGCACTTCTGCCAAACCGGATATGAGGGATAGTGGACATTCAGTCTGCATAAAGTAGAATCACCTTCATTAGTCGCAATATTATGAAGCAGGATCATAGTATGCGGCCGTACCTGGAGCTGTCGATGTTGTACTGGTGGAGGTCCGAGGAGTTCCGAGTGCCCGAACAGCATTGAGGGCTCGAGGTCCATATCGGACAAGCGAGTAACTTCAGAAGTTGATATCGTTAGTTCAATTAGACAGTTAATTATTTTGAACGAGTATCAGTTGCCAGTGCTTGCAACGCTGCTTGAACATCGCCTGATTGATCGACTTTGGAAGCTTTTTCAGTGTACTCATTATTCTGTGTGTGCAGTCTGCCAGAGTTAGCGATGGTACAACAAGGTATTTGTGCATTCCCGTACCCGAGCGAGTTGACAATGATGGAGACCTCGAGGAGTGAAGTTGCTGGGAGAGATGTACGAGCCGCGGTCGACCAGTGCGCCACCATCCCTTCTTGACCTCGTACCACCACCACCTCACTTAGGCGCCCAGGCGTCGACGGTGAGAGGGGTTGGAGATCCTCGTGATCGGCCGCCTCATACTCTACCAAACTCCTCTTAATTCCATCCTTCCCATGGTCAAGGCATACCCCATCTATTATCGGCACATCGTGCAGCAACACCGCTCTCCATCCGCACCTTCCTCCCGCCGCACCCGCACCTTTCGAAAACCATCGCCTACGACGACGCTCGCGGATCGTGCTCCCTCTAACGGGAATACCTCGTTCAGGACCCAACTGGTGAAGTGGCGGGCTAACCGATTGGGGGCTTACAAGCGGCCCTCGGGAGTCCGGAGGTCGCCAGGAAGGGGCTCAGCTCCGCCCATAACGCACACCTGAACCTCCGGCATGCCCACGGCGGGATCGACTGTGAATTCGGGTGGTATGCGTAGGAGGTGGGGGAGGTTGTGGAGGACTGTGGGCACTCGTTATGGTTTCGGTACGCCGCATGCTCCCGGGGTTATGGGGAGGCTTCGGCCGCACTTACTGGGCTCGCTTCGGCGGGTACAGAGGCACACCCAGCTTCGGCGCGGCCACCCACCCTCACTGGCACAGTCATGCTGCCTCACACCCACGTTGGAAGGCTTTTGCCGCCCCGCCAGAAACACCAACGCACGAAAGAATGGGGAGGACCGCAATTCGTTGATAGGTCGTATGACACCCAGTGGAGGGACTTGGGGACCTTCGGGGACTTTTGGTAGTGTACACGAGATGGCTGTATAAGCACTCGCTGGTGTGCGGCGTTGTAATATTATGCTCTAATTTAAAAAAAAAAGACCAGTGCGCCAGCACATCGAGTCACCCCGTCACAAACGCGTGACGTAACGCGTCCATCACACCCTCCCCTGAGCCGCAGCGAGTCAACAGCGAGTGAGCTCGCTGAAACACTCTTTACACAAGCCCTCAGAGCGCGGAGGTCAACATATATCAAGTAGGGGTTTACTGCACACTGGTACAAAGGTTATTGATCGTCGAGTAACATAAATAAGTGGCTCGGAAGACGAGTCGGACCACGGAAGAGATTCAAATCAACAGCAGCCAGTCCATCGGAGTTCAAGCAGCTACACGGTCTCCTTGCTCCCTCGCATTCCGTGAAACAAATCTGAGTCCTCGATCCCCGAGTGCAGGCTGTCTCCTCCCAGCTGCCTGAGCGCGACCACAGTTCCGGACGCACGGCGTCCTCCTGCCGAGAGACTGGCGTTGTTCCGGCTCGACCCAGTATCGAGTGTGACGGAGACAGGGCTCCGGAACTGCGATGCATGCACGGTGAGATTGGACGTGAACGCGAAGGAGCTCTCCATTTGCGATTTCTTGAGCGCGACGAGGACGATGATGAACATTGGATAGATCGCCTAATGAAGCGGGGCGAACGACATGCTGTCAGCGCAGGCGACGAAAAGGCAATGGATGTACTCACAATGAGCGGGACGAGTGCTCCGTCCACGAAGTACCCCGCAATGAGCCAATAGGACACCGTGCTCGCGCCGCTGCCGTAGATCGTTTGGTTCAACTCTCCGACCTGGTACGCAACGACGATCACCTGAGGCCGGTCATGAGCAAGGGCCAAGCGAATATGTGCGTGCCGACCACGGTCCGTACCCATATAGCTCCATACACAATCCCGGACTCCGTGAGAAGGATGAGGACCCTCTCCACGCTAGTCATGGTCGACCCTTCCGCCAGATAGTCCTTCAGGCACCTGCCATGCTCCCTAACACCCAGCGTCAGCATCTATTCTCGTCCGAGGCGAAAGACGCAACTTACCACGCCTTGTATCCAGTCAGACACGTTGCCAAGATGTTCGTCGTAAGGGAGAGAATGGACGCCGCCGTTCCGAACATGGTTCCTGCGAAGAGCCTGCCGAAACCGAGGTTGGAGTGCGTCACGAGCAGAACGTTGCATGCCCCGCATGTGTCTACGACGCTGAGAGCTGCCGCGGTCCGTACCATGGCCTTAGCAAGTACTCAGAAAATCAACGTGAACACGCAACAACATACCGAAGGTAGCGGAGAGCAAGATGATGTAAACGCAGAGGATCACGGTTCGTGACCGTCCCATCCAGATCATCGAGGCTCTCCACCAGACGATGGCATCGCCGACAAGGACCTAGATCAAGAGCACCGCATGTCAGTGCGTGAGTCAAACATCAGAGCAACATAGTACTCACGTTGATGGTAAGCGCGGCTGTCTGGATGCACGACATCTTCGACACAAAGTTCGCCGTCGGCAGCGGGTTGAACAGCACCTGCGAGTTCTGCGCGAACGCTGCATTCGCAGCCGAAACTTCCTCCCCCTGGACAGCAAACGCAGCCACGTATCCTGCAATACAGAAGGACGCGGTTGATGTATACAAGATGAGCGTGGCAAGGAATAAAGTCAAGGGTGCGCGGGCATTCAAGCCCTTCCCGCTATCCAAGGAGTGCCGGTCAGCATGCAGAACAATCGAGAACTGCGAACCTTCCGGGTAGATAAGATGCTTACATGAGGATATAGGCCGTCGCTGCAGCGAGGCTAGTTGCGACTCCTGCCGGAATACACGATAGCGTTAGCACCGGACTCACGACAAGATAGACAGAGTTCCGAGCGGGACGCACCGAACAAGATGGACGAGAGGATGGCGTTCAGCAGCTGCGAGGAGTGCGATACGGTGTCGACTACCAGCACCACAAACGCTTCTGATGCACCGATTCCCGGCCCTTCTGAGGACGACGGCGAGGGTAATCCGGGGAGGAGGGACATGCTGGCTGCTCACGAACTACGCGGGTGATGTTCACAACTGCAACTCGAGGTCATCTTCGCCAACGCGGAGAGGGGTTATGTACGTGCCACGACCCGGTTCACGATGACAGTGTGATGGAACAGCGAACGCGTCCGATGGCGTGACTGACAGGGAAGAGCGCGCTCTCGCCGTCGAAGCAGTGCTTCGCTGTCAAACGTGGCAGACGCAACGCCCCCATCCCGCGGGCGCACCCACGGTTGACTGGAGATTGCTGGTGTCTGCCGAGCACATCTTTCAGAGATCTGTTTGTCGTCATGCATAAGAAGTATAGTACTCACTCAGAACATCTGTAGTCTGTGATACCCTGCAGGTCGCAATGTCATTGTAGTCGTGACTTCGGCTACAATGAAAGGAGGGGGGGTTATGAAGCTGTTGTGTGTTAGCGCTTGCCGATGCGTTAGGACGAACTATACATATGTGAGATGATAGGGGCAAGTGATACGTACGTGAGACAAACATACCGCTCGCCCGTGCCTAGTGAGTTGGATTTGTACCAAGAGAGGTGTCCTGCCCGGGACTCTCGCAAGTCTAGCACATCTACCTCTGACCATCAGCATCGCGTAAAAATACTCTATCAGAGCTGTGCAGCATTTGCAGCAACGCACCTATGGAACAGGAGACACAGCAGTGCGTCGGAGGGCTGCCGCCGCTACGTTATCGTCATAGTGGTCGTTCCTTGATCGTCGATCTTCGAATGATAGCGTTCGTGGGACTGCGACCGTGGCCCCGAGAAGCTCGCAGTACAGCTCACAGCCGTCGTCTGCGGCCCTGCAATCTATGTGGACGTTGCCGCAGGCCTCTCTCGCTGTGCGGGGCCCGCTTCATGTGCCTGGAAGCGGAAGACCCGAGAGGAACATAACCAATACAGCGGTTGCACTTGCCATGCTCACGAGGCTTGTACAAATCCATGACCGACAGTCTTTGGACGACGGGCTTCGGAGCTGCCGCGCACGCCGGTCTACGTAGCTAGCATTTATGCTGCAATGCACGGTGCAGCCCGGTTCTGCGGTATAGAAGCGTCAGTATGCTGACCATCTAGAGCGCCCACCTCTCACTGCGCTAACGTAATACAAGTCGAGTCCGCCTTCAAGTTGATGCGTTGAGGTCCCAGGAAGCATAGATCGAGAAGCGACGGCCGAGGTCGGATCTTACACACAGTGGGTAGCCACTGTGAGTACCTGTAGCCGACTTTGCTGCTGGGTCGACGTCGTAACGGAGCTGTGAGCATAGGTCAATCTCTCTCGCAAACGGCATAGCCGTCTGATTCCCCACTTTATCTGCCACCAGTACGTCAGAAGATCCCAGGATACCGGAGCCAGAACCGATGTGTAGAGAGCGTACCATCTGCAGGCGCTGTTACCAGGATCACCGTCGAGGACTGCGAGATGTACTCTAGAGTCAGGTCGTCGACGAGCTTGATGACGGTGTAGTCGATCTCAATTCCTAGCCCCATACGCATGAGCACCGATACACAGTAACGACGACATTAGAAGTCACCAGGTAAGTCCACGAAGGACAGGTCGGTGCCCTCGTGATCGTAGATGTTGATGACGACCTTGTTCTTCGTAAACTGTAGAACTCGTGGGTCGCTCTCCGCATCTGTGAGGGCCTTGATCTCCTCCCCGCGCTTCGCCTTGTAGGTATCGCCAGGAAGATGCAGGCAGAGCACGGCATACGCACGTCGGATCCACAACTCAGCCTCTTTCTTGTTCCTCAGCTCGGGGCTGAACGGCTCCTCGTCAGTTCGGCCCGACCATTGCTGTGCGTCGGTCGAGATGTTGCACGCCAAAGGGCATCTGTACAAGGTCGTAAGTAAAAGTTGAATGAGGCTGACGACTACGAACCTGGTGATACGTTGCCGTTTGACCGAAAGTCGGCAGGGGACGCTCGCGAGGGAATGAAGACTTTTGAAGCATCCGTAAATAATGAGCATGCAGAGAGAGACGAGGGATAGTATCGTGGAAGACTACTGTGTGTACACCGCTATAGCTCGAAGTCGACATCGTTCTGACCGTCGAGGTTGAGCAGCTAGAGCGAAGAAGCAGATGCATATCACGTACCTTACTATCACCCCTCCCACAAAGTTTCGCAACCGACCTAACCTCGCAGACCAACCCGCGGTGTCGTCCCCTCAGCCTCCCTGCGACTCACCAGTGTGTTGTGATGCTCAGTTGCCGTCGAGAGTCGAGACAGCACATCCAGATAGCAGGAAGAGGGATAGCACGATGTCAGACCAGCCGAGAGACAAGCAATGACTTCGGAAGGTGAGTTGAGAGGAAAGAGGTGTCGACGTTGTCGCTCGTCGTCGTCGTCGAGTGCCAGCCCGGAGACCAGCGGAAATCCGTTACAATCGGAGTTTCAACAAGAGCTTACAATAATAAGCATCTCCATCTAGACTTCATCAAAATCACGCTCAAAGCTTCTTGTTCACGCTTTCATTTCGAACACTGAGCTCGCGCTGGGGTTTCCGCTGGTTTCCAGTTCCCCTCCGTACATGCGCAGAGCACTGAGACATGGAACCATACTCAAACAGCCCCTCAGATCGATCCCATCCAGCTCGACGCGGCCATGCGAAGACCGGGCGACGGAGCCCTGCACTGGCAGCTCGTCCGGAACCATAGAGGCCGAGTCTGAGAGATGAGAGACTTCCTCTACTCCGTGGAGGCACCTGCGCCGAGCAGCTCCGAGAGCGTCCCACGACGACGCGTCGGCGGCGCACCGTTGAACACGATGGAAGCATTTCCGATTTCGCTGCTGCTCCTGGCTGACTTCTCGTACAGAGACTTGTTCACGGCGCACACGATGATGACGACCGTCGGATACATGCCCTGCGTGTACCGAGGAGAGTAAGTAAGCGACAAATCGATTAAGCCTGCGAGCACTCACGATGAGCGGGACGAGGCATCCGCGTATAACATAATAAAGGCCGTGCGCGAATGCGGACACTTCGAATGCCGGATACTTGACTTCCGAGAACTCATATACCACTATGATGACCTACCAGAGACAGGTGGTCAGTCCGATCTCGCCTCGGTCTTATGTAGGAGTCTGCTCACCCAGAACGCACAGAAGAGAACGCCTGACTCGACGAGCAGCGCGAGTGTCCGCTCTACTTGTGTGCGCGGGGAAGACCCCCGGGCCTTCAAGTACGACATGATGAGGCGACGGTGCTTCCTATACGGGTAGATGGCGCGCGAATACTCAGTTGGTTTGTCAATTCACCGACATGGACTCCAGCGACGCACCATGCACGGTACGCGATAAGCGTTGTTGCGACAGCGTTCGTCAGGAGAGAAAAGAGAGCGACCCGACTCGGATTGATCAAGACCCATCCTGGCACCTGCGCGCCGCACGTAGTGGCCGTATCCATCGCGCCAAGTACTACATGTATATATATCAGCACGTAGGAGAAGGAGATGAAGGTGCGGGATGCGGGATGCGTACCCATAGTGGCCAGGATCATCACCACGCACATGCATCGGACCAGGCTGTCACCTGGCCAGAGCACCCATGCTCGCCACCACACGATGGCGTCGCCGATGACGACCTGCCCAGAGTAAGATTGTGATCCGAAGAGGGTCGCTCAGGGCGAGGCACTCACGTTGACTGTCAGCGCTGCGGTATTTGTACAATTCTGGATGCTGTGTACCGGAGAGTCCAGGAGCGTCGTCAGCGGTGCTTGTTGAAAGCAGCTCCAAGTCGCGTCGGAGCCGGGCAGAGTACCGATGCAATCCTGCATGTCGGTCATCCGGCGTAGACTTCGCAAAGTGAGGTCTTGTAGGGCTGTATAGTCCTCCACTACGGCCACGAGAGTTGCGATCCAATCTGAGACTGTCGACATCCACATGATGACGATGGCGACGAGCATGACTGCAGTCGCGGTCCGTTTGATGCCTCTCGAACTGTAGCCGGTTAGAGAATGCTGTCGATACGTCGTAGGTCGCATCTGCCGCACGCACAAGAGAATATACGTCGCTACCGTGGTGAGGACGGTGAAGAGCCCTGTGAGCGGTAAGGGATCGTCAGAGGCTCCTCTCAGATAATTTCAAGAGACATACCGAATAACAACGTCAGCAGTGCTGCACTGATGATACTCTCCTTCAGGTAGGACCCTTCGTACGTAAACGCGAGCGCAACCTCCTGGTGCGTTGTGTTCAAGCTTTGCGACAAGTTCGCTAGTGTAGCCTTCGAGACGTTCAGATAGAGAGTTACGCCTCGCGGCCACAAGATCGAGCGAGTGTCCATGTGAGGTGACGGTATGATACTGCGAGGGGGAGAGACAGGGCCACGCTGAAAGCTGTATATGACAGTGTCAGTTCCTGCAGCGCGCTTGAAGAAATGCGCTGCAAACCTGTCAACTGTGGCATCCAGGGCAAAGATCTGGCGGGGACGCGATGTGTTCCCGACATGCTATGATGCAAAAAGGCGAAATGAGGACGTACGCTGCCTCTATACCAACGAGACGTCAGCCTACCAAGGACCCACGCGCAGTAGGCCCACATGGTACCCACTGTCACCTTCACGACGAGCAAAAGCAGCACCGTGCCGGGATTCCTGAGCGGGTGTCGTCCTGTAGGTAAGCACACCCAGTACCAAACGAGATGTGGGCGACGTACCAGAACAGCTGCGCCAGGTCCGCGTGTACGCTCGAACGGAGCGCACATTTGCAGTCGACACCAGAGATGATCGCCGACACCTAGGGCGATCATCGATCATCCCTCCGACCTATATCATCGGCCCGTGAATCCCCTAGGGCAAGTTCATCGGTGGGAGCGGCGCGTCCGCGAGCGTCTTCTAGAGCCTAGCGAAGGAGGCCATATAGGACGGGATAGACTATCGACACCGCGAGGTGAATTGGGTATGGGACGCCATAGAGAATCGCTACAGGCGGTGTGCGTCTTGGAGTCGTCAAGCCTCATAAGGAGCAGCTGTACTGCGGAAGCATTCGGGGGTGGCTATGAGTCCGAGGAGACGTTCCGATTTTGAGTCGAGAGAGCTGATGCCGGCGGTGCAGCGATGGGTGAAAGGGGAAGATAAGGGCAAAAGAATGAGACCTCAAGTAGATCAAAGGGACACAAGCGACGCCGTCTGTTGCGCTCTGCAATTTCACATCATTCAGTACTGTTTCAATCGAAACGAACACCAGGAAGTACAAGAGAGGTCGGAAGACAATCCAAGATTCAGAGGAGCAGTACCGACAAAGAGAGACGTCGAAGGCTGCTATACCAGCACGACACGGGTTTGCGACGCCAAATAACCCATCATGGCCTTCCTCGCACCGACATGAGCGATGTTCCGAGCACCTTTGGCAAGACGTACAGCCGAAGAGGCGACGCTCAACGACCTGGGCGGTCGCTCGCGAGCATCCTTCCCAAATCGACAGCTATGAAGCAAACTAATCGATAGCCAGCACGTAATATTGCACGTCCAACAGACAGCGGGTGACATGGACCACCGTCCGCTACATTTCGGGAGGTCTATGCCAGCTCTGAGTTGGTCCCCAAGCTCGCAAGGTATCCTCCACGCCGATAGACTACCCGACGACCTCTAGAACATCCAAACCCTTCACAGCACCCAGTCAAGAGAGTAAGAACGTACCAAGCACCATTCCCCAGGGGCGTTGACCTGATCCTACGGCCTCCACCGCCTGCTGATCTGTTCGCACACCGAGAAATGTTCTATGCCGCTAGCAAGTCTGTAAAGTCCCAGGTATGTCTTCTGTCCACAGAGCGCTGGTCAAGATGCTGACAGACAGGAAGAGAGTTGCAAATATTAGCGCAAGTAGGCAAGAGAATATATAAAGCTGAGGACATCGTGATGGTTGAGGAGCAAGGAGCCGACGACGCGCAGAACAAGCGCTGGTGCCTCCAGACCGGACCGGGCTTGTCGGCCATGCTTTCTGTTACTCGTCCCTTGCTCATTTCGTAGCTGCACTGTGCAAATAGCTTCCTCAAATATTCACGTTCCAGTCTCCGTGAGCGGCCGACTACACATCTACTTACTGTACCTCTCATCGAACACAAGGAACAAATATGTGAACTTCGGCCGGGCACCGACACAGTGACAGTTGCCGTACATTCTATCCTTCTGCGGGCCACGCCAGAGGCGGTAGGAGCAGCGCACAACCCGCTTTACCGATATTTGCTTTTAACTTCACACGAGAGTCTGATATCACACGAAGACGATGAGGCTACCGAGTCACATCCACTGACGTCGACAGACCCATTTCCTCCATGTCCTCCATGTCCGCCACCTCGTCCCTCGGACGGACTTCCTCTTGAGCGGCATATACAGACGATCCACTCAAAATCTCTGAGAGAGTCCCGCGACGACGGCTTGAAAGGTCCCTATTGAATTCCATAGGCGCGTCCGAGCCAAGCTCGCCCTCGGCCGACTTCTCATAGAGAGACCTGTCGACTGCGCACACGATTATGATGAGTGTGGGATACATGCCCTTATATAACAGTAGAGCGTGAGTATCGATATCAAATGGCTCGGGTGTACAACACAGAATACTCACGACAACTGGGACGGCGCATCCTTGGTTGATGTAGTAGATGTCCACCGCAAACGACGACCGATTGAGAGGCCCAGGGAGAATGTACGAAAATTCGTATACCACTACGACGACCTAAGCCACACCATGATTAGTTTTGGTGAAGTTCTGATGAGGCGGAATGCTCACCGAGAGTGCGCAATATATGATTCCAGACTCGATGAGAAGCGCGAACGTTCGTTCGACCTGCGTGCGTGCAGACGATTGCCCCTTCAAATATAGCACGATGACGCGACGATGCTGCCTGTGTGATATTAACTTCGTGTCCCTTCAGATAATTCATAGCAACTCAAAGAACGCACCAAGCACGAAATGCAATAAGCGTTGTTGCGACAGCGTTCGTAAGCAGGGAGGATAGCGCAGTGATAACGTCCCACAGGTCTCCGGTGACCGTGCCGCCGCCTACAGAGATATAACCCATGACGTCCTTAGCCCAACTTATCCGCAGCCCGAAGTCACACCATTTCACGGTGTCCATTGCACCGAATACTACAGTAACTAGACACGTCAGCTAGCTCGGGGACACGAAGCACTCGAGGATGCGTACCAGAAGTGAGTAGTATCATGAGTACGCAGACCCAGTGGATCACGCGACTCCTCGGCCAGAGCACCCAGGCCCGCCACCACACAATAGAGTCTGCAATAATAACCTGGCTCAGAGAATGTACTTGGTTAGCATGCGGACCGAGAGCCGGTATGGTGCTGAACAGCTCACATTGACCATCAGCGCCACGGTATATGTACACCCGAGAATATTCGACGCCTCGAGGTCGGGCGACTCCGTCGCCGCATCTAGGTAACAGTCGCTGACGGCGACGTCTGAACCAGATATGGAATGCAAGCAGATCCTGATGTGTGTTGCACGGCTCAAAATTTGGACCGTGAGGTTCTGCACCGACACATAGGTCTTCGCGGCGGCCACAACAGTCGCAATCCAGTACGCGACGGTAGAGAGCCACATTATGAGGAGGGCGGCCGTGAGCATAAGGGTTGCTCGCTTGCGCCTGACTCCCTTCGAGCTGTACGCAATCAGTCAGAGATTTCGACATATGAATATAGACCTTTTCCTGCGCTGCACTTACAAGAGAATATAGACCGCGACCGCAGCGATAACGGTGGAGAGCCCTATCATAGCCGCAATAAGCTGACTATTCGTGCACCGAGGGCAGATGGCACGTACCAAAGAACATCGTCAGTATACCCATGCGTATAATGGTGTCCTTCAGGTAGTACTCCTCGAACGCGAACGCTAGCGCGACCTCATCTTCCAAGGAAGCGACAATTTGCGCCAGGTCCACCAGCGACGCCTGAGAGATGTTGGCAGTTATGCTCTGAGGCAACAAGTCTGAGCTGGGGTCCAGGAGAGGTGAAGCCGGGACGTCGAGATACAGGGGGAGATACATGGTCGTGTGACTCCAAAGATGTACGAGCGTAGGAACACATATAAGTATGAAGGATTGCGGTGAAACTGTTGGCATCGTTCCCGCGAAGTGGCTGGATGGAGAGATCGAACTTGATGGATGGCCACTTGTCATTGTTCCGCTCCGAGGCAATCCTGAGAAGGGAACGTAAGCTGCTTAGCGGCGAAAACATATATTTCATCGAACGCTCAACTTGTATAGGCATGAAGGTGAGCACGAAAGCTGTGCTGCCGTAGATGCCCAAGCGGGGGGGGGGGGGTCACGGACGAGACTTCTCCCATCTCCGGAAGACTCCGCAGGATAGATAGTCATGATCTCGAAAGACAGCAGCTCAACCTGAGATGGGTACCGCGCCCTCGCTCAGCCAACTGTGTATGTATGGATAAAAGGCGACACAAATACACACCTCAGGTGTCAAGACGCCGCTTCCCGATCGGTATCCAGGGTATCTCTCGCTTCATTGGTACTGGACCTCGACCTTGCACGCCCGAATCCACGCATTCGACCTTTGGTGTCGGTTGCGCACCACATCAGTTCTAACAACGCGCAGTCAGTCCGCAGCCAAAAAGCACATCGCGACCTTGCCACTGCCACGTACAGCAATCACATTTCCATCTTCAACGCACAGCCGACGAGGATGGCTCAGAACTCTCCGCGGTGCCCCTCGAAAGCCGGTATTTTTTCCAGTCGCATGCGGAGGCTCGCCCGTGAGGCTGCAGATTGTGGACCGCTGTCATCGCACGGGCCAGACGCGAACCGTGGCGGACTCAGCGGGAGAACAGCGAGAGCAGAATACTGAGGCGCGGCGAGTATGACGACGGATATGGCTTTGACAGTGGAGATAAAGGGGTAGAATAATCTCGTTGCGTCCGTGAGAAGCGACGTGGTCGAGAAGCGCAACACGACGATCCTGTACGTCGTTACATTTCACTGCTGTCGGACAGGTGAAGAAGAGTGCAGGAAATTAGGAGGGCTCAGCCACGACACCAATGGCAGAGATGCTCGGTGGGACGTACGTACGGCAAGATCTGCAAGGAGGACTCCAACCCATGCTATGCAGCTCCGAGGACAGCGAGGGATTGACAGAGGCCTTCCCGATGCAGAGCCCGTCGGAAGCACATTGAGCGAGAGCAGCAAAGATGTACCTGCAAAGATCCAGAATTTTGTACGTTAGCAGATTGACTGGAAAAAGTATGTTGGGGACGTACCAGGACACCCGTCCAACATTTTTCTTCGCGATGGATTCGTACTTGTTGAAACTCGACACCGGCGATGGGAAATCCGTGATGTCCGTGTTGAGTACACAAAAAAGGGCGCAGACGGCCAAAGTCCTCGTGCCTCTTTGATGGCAAATGAAGGTTGTGGGCTGAGCCCATCGTGGTCGTACAGGACGAAGAGACTCCAGAGTCGGCAGCGCACACGATGATAGGCGCCGTGCCGTGGTCAGTTTCGGGACTCAGGCTGATAACCTTCTTATTATCAATCCTCAAGGTCTCTCGTCTCCTCGTAGCTACGCTCCTGTGATTGCATATGAAAAGCCGCTGCTACAGCCGGGCGGTTGCTCGTCAAAGGCGGGCCGACCGATGTGTTGGAGTTGAAGGAACCACAACAGATTGAGTCGAAAGTCGGACGAGCAAGCTCCGTGTACGACGAGTGCGAGAAAAGGCTAAGACTCGGAACGCATCCGGAGAGGTACAAGTACATATATTCATGGTACGAGTGGACTGATGATGGTCAATGAACGTGCTTCGGGCTGAGGCTAGAGTCTAAAGTTCTCCAGGTGCCTCCTAATTTCCTCGAGCTTCCGACGCCTATCCTGAAGGTCCACTCTCGTCTGTGCAATGCTCGGGTCTTCGGCCAGGAGCTTCTGCAAGCGCTGCGTTGCATCCGCACTACCAATCTCGAGCTTCTCGAGTATGTGTCCCTGAAGAGCGCTGACGAAGTCCTCCACCAAGTCCCGCTGAATCGTATTCGGGACGACATCTGTGATGCGCTGCCAATGACAGCAGATACTTATTAGCTCGAGCGAAATTGGGGCCACAGTCACACGCGTTGCCAACGCACCTTGTAGGCAACCTGGAAATAGCTCCGAACGCCAGCCATGACCCTCAGCTCGTCATCGAAGTCGACTTCGTCACGGAGATTTCCAGGGTGTAAGAGGCGCGGGAGGTCTGAGGAAATAACGTTCCTGTACGCAGGCATTGCGCGTAGGGCCCTAACTGCTTCGGAGACGTAGTCTATCGAAGGAGCGGGGGTAGCTGGTACATTGAAGTTCACATGTATATGAGTCTCGCACAAGATCATGATGGAAGCGCGCACCTGGAAACGCGCGTCCTTTGGACTTACGCGTCGGTGGAGGGGTGATGTCAGCCTCTGATGAAGGCTCTGATGAAGGCTCTGGAACTTCGTACGCGGCCCGCCCATTGCGAACGCTCCGATAGTAAGTCAACCATTGCTCGAGAGTCGTCCCAAGATGGTGAGCGTTCTGCGTCCAGTAGGGAGGTTCCTCGCCTCTCAGTACCTCGGCCAGCTTCCTCGCGCTTCGGGTGACATGCTCGTCCAGCTGATGTCTCAGGATCACGCTGAAGGCGGAATATTAGTTTACTGTCTCCTGTCCCACAACGTCTAGAGATCACTCACGCTATGCCTTGCTTCAATAGAGGGAAGCGACCGAAGTGTTGATTGACTTTCTCCCCGAGAACCTCGTCAACGATGCACCGAACTCGTTCGAAACAGTTCTGTGATGGGTCGGACCACCTCTTGACAAACGTCTTGATAAGCTGTACGTTGGCTTCATAAGGAACATACGGGAGGATCTCCCAGCCGGTGCACCTGGCATTGGATGAACAAACAGGAACAGAGCGAAGAAGGTTGACAGACTCACCTCTTGATCACGTCTCGTACGTCGGACAGACCGATAACGTCGTCGCCGCTCTTGGCCAAGGCGACAGTTCTACGGCGGAGCATATCGTCAGTGTCAATCGCGTACTTCCTGTCCATGCGATCCGCGTGTGCGTCGTCGTCGTTCTGACAGTCGGGCTCGCCTGGATCGGCGTACTCCCCAGGGTCTTCGAAGGGTCGAAAGTCGGGGGCAGTGCGGCGAATGGCCCATCGGAGAGCGCGATACGCATCCCTACTGTGGTGCACGAAGGATTTGTCCTCGCTGCGGCCGTACACGACCGCCTGCATGTCGGTGGAGAACTCAGAGATACGCTGAACGACCTCGGCAGTGCCGTCCGATAGCAGCTCCGGCAGTTCGCTCAGCTGGAGGAGGCAGAGCTGGAGCAGTTTGTTCGTCTGCTCATGGAGCCTAGGAAGTCTGCGACATAACATAGTGATCAATTCTACCGTAGACACGATTCGCAATCGTATGAAAGTGCCACTTACGCGTCATCGAGAAGCTTCATGAGAAGCCGACTGAGGTCGCGTACGAGCGAGTGAACTCCGAGCCGGTCGCGATCACGTCCGCCGACATCCTTCCAGGGGGAGACGTCTTTGAAGACCTGGTTCGCAATCCTTTGCAGCTCCTGCGCAGTAATATTGCGCTCGCGCTCGTCGTCCTTCGGCAATCTCACGGCGTAGTACCCCAGGGCGAGCCGGTGCTTGTCGCCCTTCCCCTCGAAGATGTCCTGCCAGAGCTTGCGCTTGCTGCTCGAGCCGCTGTCCACCATATCGGCTTTGGTTACAACGCCTATGTAAAGAATTAACGACTCCGGTCGGCCCATGTGGTAATGAGCATGGCGTAGTGAGGCTTACATATGGTCCTCTTCCCCTCCGGGTCCATCTCTCTCGCAAATCGCATGGCCTTCTGATTCTCCATTTCGTCTGGCACGAGTCGTCAGCGGATACACGAGCCAAAGTCGATGTGTGAATGCTTACCATCTGCGGGCGCTGTGACCAAGATAATCGTCGAGGAATGCGATATGTACTCCAAAGTCAGGTCGTCGACGAGCTTGATGACGTCGGTGCGGTCGTTCTCGATAAGACCTAGCCCCAAACGCATGAGCACCAATACACAGTAACGACGAGCTGCAAATTCACCGGGTAAGTCCACGAAGGACAGGTCAGTACCCTCGGGATCGTAGATGTTGATGACGACCTTGCTCTTCGTGAACGGCAGAACTTCTGGGCCGCTCTCCGTATCTGTGAGAGCCTTGATATCCTCCCGGCATATCGTCTTGAAGGTATCTCCCGGAAGATGGGGGCAGAGCACTGCGGCCTGTGCACGTCGAATCCACAACTCGACCTCATTCTTGTTCCTTAGTTCGGGGCTGAAAAGCTCCTCGTGAGATGGTCCCTCACGGCGAAGAGAGACCGTGCACGACCACTGCCGTGCGTCCGTCGAGATGTTGCACTCCATCGGGCATCTGCTCAACCAAGTAAGTGACCACTCAAATGAGCCTGACGACTGCACCGACCGGGTGCAAGTGCCGGCATCTCGAGGCACCTTGATCTGTAGCGACATTTGAAGTAAGCAATCCCGTCAGCCCAAGAGCTGGATGGACGAACCCAAGTGACAGCTTCGACCAGAGAACTCTTGCCCGCTGTTCGTCCTCCTGTCAGTGCACGGACCAAGATCGATGATAATAGCGAGACGCACCAGATTGCTTGCCGATTACCACGATCCTGGGGATATCGAGAAGGCCGTCCGCGCTGTGCACAACAATCAGTATAGGAGAAACGCCGTCAGTCAAGATCACGCACCCGAGCCTGTTCAATGAGCGGGCGAGTGCAAGGAGCTCCCGCCGCCTGCCCGCGTACTCGCTGCCGCCGAGTGCACCTGGCTGATCAGCCGTTTGATCCCCTCCGGGAAGGGGGTCTGGAAGAACATCCGGGAATCCCGTGCTTGAGGCAGAGGACGAGCCTCCAGCATTCTGTTAATGAAGGTGAGCGGCAAGAACAGCGGAACGACGATGCCATCATACCGCTGACGTCTTCCTGTTTCGTCTGTGTCATAATCAGCTTGCGTCATCGACCCCGACTAGCTCTGGGACACACCTGAACATGTTGAACGTTCCGGACATTGCGTACAAAAATTTGAGAGGCGTATGCTTCCGGACGTCGGTACAAGTGTGCTATATAAACGGTTCATGAACGCAGCTGCCGTGTAAGGTTCGCGCTCGTCGCTGAAGCTGCGGTAGCCAAAACACGTCATAATGCGCTTGAGGGTACATGTGAGATAGCGTTCAAGGAAACACGCGTGCGGACACGTAGAAAACAAACTCGTGGACGGAGGTTCTCGCTAGGATTTCCTTCGGACGCCGTGTAGCTGCGGTAGCGCTGGACAAATACAGGGACGAAAAGCGTAATCTCAACGAGCTATACGCCTCGCGCTCTCAGGATCACTACCACGACTCCTTGGATAGTCGCAATGCACTCAGACGAATACCGGAGCCAGCTGAACAGAAACCTCTCAAGGAAGCTTCGTCGCCCCGCGGACAGCACATTTAGCCACGCGGCGAGCCCGAAGCCCTGCTTCGCCAGCAGCAGATCTATCTGCAGCCACGCGTACGCCGAGTCAGTGGAGAGCCTGCTAAACACAAACCGCACTCGTACGACTCACCACCGGAATTGCATTCGCGAAGGAAGTCCCGCTGCACCGGTCTTCTCCCGTAGTGAAGTCGAACACAACGGATTTCGAACGCGCAGTCAGTACCTGGAGCATGTGCGCCGAGAGACCAAGCGGGAACGTACTAGTACACGTTCAGATGCCTTGGACTCCGCCACCCTGACGAGAGGGCACGCAACCGGGGTGATCGGTTCAACAGACCAGTGGACATGGACGAGGGTCTTGAGCTCCCTCTCGAGGATCGTGCCCGGCAGGGCGTGCTTGGACAATGATTACAAATGAGGAGAAGAGCAACTGATCCAGGACGCTGCCTTCAACTTGAAGGCTGCGGTTTTGTCCGACCGCAATGTGATAGATTGGGCAGACAGGCACGCGGTGGCACGTACCGCGATATTGGCCGCGAGGTCTCACCATGACTCTGGCCGATATGCTCAGTCTGGTTCGTCAGTGGTTTTGATGACGGAAGGTTTCACCGCAGGCCCACGCAGTGCCCGCTGCAAACCCGACGGGCAGGGAAGACCTAGTGCAAACGTCCTCTCCAGCTCAGAAGTCACGAGCACATCTTTTGAAGGCCAGCAGTTCACTATGCACGTCGGCCCGTTTGGTATATACACGGGTCATCTCGAACCGCATTTCTGGACAATATCCGTCCACTCCGAGTGATCCCAGCTGACGGCCGACCCTCCTCTACACTGAAAGAGCCACCGCATACCGCTCACAGTGGTTTTAGAGCCTCCCTGCCAAACCTTGACTCATAGGACTTACCTGACGACCGAGATCAACAGGAAGACCGGTACTATTGAATTAGCATCGCCCGCGCGTCGGGGCGTGTGAGGAATCTTCCATGTCGTTAGCAAGTCCGTAGTTGTCCCAGGTATGACTCATGGCCACATATAGACCGCCCAAAAATATTGCACACTGGCACAACAAGCCCGAAAGAAGCAGAGGAGGCAAGGGAAGATGGGAAGCTGACGACATCATGGTGTGGAGGGAAGAGCAATATGCCTCCAACAGGCGCCTGCTCATGCCTCATCCGCTCTTGTAGTGTCTCATTTCGTTGTTCCCCCCTTCTTGATCAATTGTTATTGCAGCCCAACGTATTCCCATTATGTATTTGACACGTTTCATGCGTCTGAGAGGCAGACCCGAACCCGATATAGGAGCAGACGAATCCAACCAAGTACACCGCATACAGTACTAAGACCTCCCGCCTCTACCGAACATGCGCTGCAGGACTCGGAGACGGCCGTAATCATCCAAATAAGAATTAGAAAGCTCAGACAGTCTGCTACCAGATGCCAGAAGACTACAGAGCTGCATCTATGGCGCGGATTGATGGGTCGCCCTCGAGATGCGCTGATTGGAGAGACATCCAGTTCCTTCTTCGTCGGTGTCCGCGGCTGAGCTCACGAGCTCTGAGAGAGTTCCGCGGGGGTTGCTTGGCGCGCCGTTGAACACAATAGAGATTTCGGCATCGGTCGACTTCTCATAGAGAGACTTGTCGACTGCGCACAGGATGACGACGAGGGTCGGATACATGCCCTGTGCGAAGCGGGACTCAGCTAATGACTCAGAATGTATGATATCAGCGTACTCACAATCAGGGGAATAATGCATCCACTCATCGCAAACGCAAACCGAGTCAGGAATGCGTATGTGGTCGCTGGTACGTAGGCTTGTGGGAGGTTAATGGTGCGATGTTGATAAGCCACGTATGTCACTATGGCTACCTAGGATTGTCACAAACAATTACGTCGATTGATATCATCATTTAGTAGCAATGAACTTACCCAAATGACACAGTAAAGCAGGCCAGATTCCACGAGGAGAGCAAGGGTTCGCTCGACTTGAGTACGCCCAGAGGACTTGCCCATAGTGGAAATAATGAGACTACGGTGTTTCCTGTGTTCATTCGCCATGCTGTGAGCTATTGCCTTCCTCATGTGTGGAGCAGACGGGACGCACCAGGCGCGATAGCCAATAAGCGCCGTGGCAACAAAGTTGGTAGAGAGGGAACATATTACGGTGATAACTCCCCATACATCCCCAGCAAACAATGAGGCAGGGGGGATGCTGTCGTGAGGGGGTAAGGGGAGAACACGGAGCGCATGCCTTCGGGAATTCTGACCCTGCACACATTCCGTGTGCTTACGGCTCCCATCACTTGTAGGTTAGCTCGTAAGTATGAGGGGGCGAGACATACGGTGTACCCAAATTGTTACGAACCAGTGGTAACAGTAATCATCGCAACGCATACAGCTCGAACAACTCGACTGTGCGGCCAGAGAACCCAGGCGCGCCACCACACAATCGAGTCCCCAATGGCAACCTATGATAGAGGCATGACTGCCGTCAGGATGCGAACAAGTTTACTCGTAGATGAAGTACTTACATTAACCGTCAGCGCCGCAGTACCTGTACAACCTTCCTTCCAATACTCGGCTTGTGTCTCAATCGGAAGATTGAGAGAAGGCAAACTCTGGTTGCCCAGGTTACAGTCACTCGGTTGACGTCCAGTTTGGCCTTGCAAGAAGCCCAAACAGCCCTGGACGAGACTCGCTAGCGCGTAGTTTTGTTGAGTGAGGTCGTCCAGACCGGAGTAAGGCTGCGCGGCCCCCGCGAGAGTGGTACCCCAGTATACGACTGTTGATGCCCACATGGCGAGAATCGCTGTAAGCAAAATCGCGGCCGCTCTTTGCTTGATACCCTTCGAGCTGCAAACAGAGTAGCACGTCAGTGCACGCACTCTGAATGCCGATCATCACGATGTTGTAATTTGTACCTACCACAGCACATACGCCGCAACGGCAGCCAGCACGGTAAACAGGGCTACACACGACAGCCGTCAGAGAGTAGCCCAAGTGTGTCTGTGTTCAACATACCGACGAAAGCCGTAAGCAAGGTCACGTTGATTAGCCTCCCGTACACGTAGGTCGGGTAAAAGGATACAATAGCTTCTGCTGCTTCGGCCTCGGCTGCCAGTAGGGATAGGTTCAGAAGCGCGGCCGTGGAGATATTCACGTACGCCGGGACGTCGAAGGGCGGTTGCAAGTCATATCCAGGATCCATGTTAGGGAAAGCGTGAATGCTCACGGGACGCTGCGGTGTGAGGACGTCCAGTATAAAACTCAACAGCCATGACGGCGGCAAGCAGAACGGCATGATGCTTCGTTCCGGCTTTCTCAACCGGCATGATGTCCAACTTAGTACCAACAAAACAGTCCCCCAGAATATGGCCTATAAGCATCGTGAGTACGTTGACCCACCATCTAACTGGCCGCAACGAGCGACTGCCTACCATTCTGTCTTCGCGGGGTGAAGACGCGTACAGCAGGACTTGCACGATATGTAGACACATTTCGCATAGCGTCCAAATAGACCCGCTACGTTTGGTCAGAGAACCTCGCATCTGCCATGATGAATTTCTCCCGGAGCCCATAGGCGGCCCGCCCGAAGGCTTCTCCCATCTTCACCATAATTCCATGCGCCCAACGTCATGGGAAGCGGCAACAGGATCACACATCTGGAATGGCAACCAGCGAAATCACGGAGATGATGAAATGCTCGCCGCTCACCGCTTGCCAGTGATCACATCTCGTTCGTCCAACAGACCAATCATGTCCTTGCCGCGTTCTCCCGCAATAGCTCTACACCGTATCCATATCATCAGCGCCGAACCGCGAACGTCCTGTCCATTAGATTCAACCGTGCGTCGTCGCGTTTCTAAGCTCGCCTGTATCAGTCTTCTCCTTGGGTCTAACAAAGGAGAGGATTATGGGGCAGTCGGGCGAATCGGTGGCCGTATACGACCGCTTCCACGTCGGCGGGGAACTTGGGAATACGCTGGACAACCTCAACGATTCGGTGTGCCAGCAATTCCGGAAGACGGTCGAGGCGTAGGAGACAGCGCAGGAGCAGCTTGTTCGCCTGCTCGTGGTGCATAGGAAGTCTGCGACGTAACATTGTGATCAGTATATCCCCAGACATTGTGCTCCATCGGAACTGCCGCTTACGCTGCATCGAAGAGCTTCATCAGGTCCGACTCGCGCACGGAATAATCTCCAGTCAGCCCATGGTGTGTCGCCGGTCGGGCATGGCGGAAAGATGCTTGAACATAATACACCTTCCCTTCGCATGTTTTTCGCTCTCCACCCGCATGGCCTTCTGATGTTCCTTTGTGTCTGAGATGTCAGAAAATGTATCAATCTGAGCCAACGTGCAGGATGTGCACCGTCTGCGGGAGCCGTGACAAGTACCATCGTCAAGGACGGCGAAGATGTGCATCAGAGTAAGATAAAGATCGACCGCGCCGGTCCGGTCGTGTTGGATGAGCCCTAGCCGTACAAACATCAGGAAACAGAGGAATCAAGACGGGACGGGATTCAAACTCACCTGGTAAGTCCACGACGGACAGGTCCGTCCCGTCGGGATCACAGATGCTTCCCGACGACCTTGCTCTTCGTAGGCTCTTGATCTTCTCCCAGCTCTTCGTCTTCAGATCATCGCCGGAAAGATGCAGAGAGAGAACGGCGACGCTGTATCAGGGAGATGACTACATACCTGGCGAACGTACCAGCATCTCGAGACATCTTGAGCCTTAGCCGAGCTTTACTGACTGTTCAAGACCGGGAGAGACAGGTGACCGCTTCTCACCGCTGACTCCATCCTGGTTCGCATGCGTCGTCATCGCCAACGTGAACGAAATCGACGGAGTCATCCTTAGACAGCTCTAGATATTCCGAAGTATGTGCTTGGGGATGTCAGCGTGGGTGCGCTAGTAATCCATGAACGCCGCCGCCGACGAAGGTTCGGGCTGGATACTTGTCGATCTAGCTGTGGTATCCAGGACATGTCAGGAAACTCCTGAAGAAAAGAAGTGAACACAATGTACTGCGAATCTCACGTACTGACACGCGAAGCCATGGACAGAGACGATAGCCACTGGGACTTAACTCGTGACATCAACGAGCCGTACGCCTCGCTCTCTCAGAAATCCAACAATGGTTCCTTGAATTACCGTAAGGCACACCAAGAGATACCGAGGCAACTGAACAGGAACCTCTCAGGGAAGCTTCGTCGCACCGTCGAACAGCACATTCAGCCACGCAGCGAGCCGGAATCCTTGCTTCGCCAACTGCAGATCTATCTGTAGCGCGTCGGCCGAGTCAGCGGAGAGCATGCGAGAAGATGGCGCACGTGCGACTCACCACCGGAATCGCATTTGCAAAATAAGTCCCGCTGCACAGATCCTCTCCGGTCGTGAAGTCGAACACGACGGACTATAAACGCAGAGTCAGAACTGGAACATGAGACTAGGAGGCAGGACATACGCAGTCGAATGCGTTGGACTCTGCCGCCCATACGAGAGGGCACGCGAGCGGGGTGATCGCCTGAGCGGACCGATGTGCGTGGACGAGCGCCTTAAGCTCCCTCTCGAGCATCTCGCCCGGCGGGGAGCGCTTGGACAATGGTTCGGTCGGGGAGGAGCAGCTGATCCAGGACGCGGCCTCGGACTTGAATGCCCCCGTCTATCATGAGCGTGCAGAGAGACGTCATCTGTGTGAGGAACCAGGCCGACAGACGGATCAGGGCATACCTTGATCTCCGCAACGAGATCGTTGGCGTACTGCTGCGGCGTTCCGCCGTGGCTCTGGTCGATATGCTTGGTGACCATCCCCGTGTCTGAACGTTGCTCCATGAGTGTTTTTGTATGACGTGGAGCTTCGACTCACCCCAGACCTGACGAAGCGCGTGAGTCAGCTACAACGCAATGTAAGTTCTGGGCCTGAGGAAGCTTACCGCATGTAGGTTCGTGGAGGACTCTCCGGAGCACTTCGCGGATATCCCGTTGCCTCCTTCCTCAATAGCCTAGAGCGACCTCTCATGGTCAGGGACCGGCATGGATACCGATTAGCAGCCCTACCTCGACGTGGAGTGGCTGCCCTATGTCGCCGATGAACTATCGACGAAGCACGCTCAGCTTTCGTATCAATGAACTACGTGCACCAGACTTACGTGATCTGGTTGGTTATGAGATGGGTCAGTCAGCGTGTCATGGAAGTGCAGAACGAAGTCCTCACCGAGAAAGAGCAACGCCTCCAAGATCTGCTCCTTCGGAAGACTGGTCTCCACCACTCGCGTCGTGAAGTTCGCAATGGCCGTCACTACGAAGCATGTTCGTCCTGATGAGGTAGCGACAAAGATGTAGTAAAAGACCAAACTCACGGATACATTGCCCATTGCCACAGTCGCGCTGCTCTTGCACGGAGCATGAGCCCGTCAAGGGAGAGTCTAAGAGAGACTGGAGTTTGGACACGTTCGGCAGTTGCGCAAGAGCAGGCGGCCAGACCTTCAGCATCTACAAAATGAAGGTTCGCGGACCACTTGAAGGCGGCTTCTCCCTTGACCTGATCGGCCCACTAGAATAGCACGGTTCACAGAACGGTCTTTGAGCGAAAACATGATATCATGAGGACTCACGATTGCAGCAGGTCCGAGCGAGAAGTTCCACGTCGCATTCAAGGTCGAGTGTACGAATGTGGCAGCTTTGGGCGCGAGAAACTGAGGCCGACTTGTCAGACGGTACTAGGTGATGGCAACGCGAGCAAAGAAACGAACCTGCTCCGCAACGAATCTGATAGTCCATCCGGGGTCAATCTGAGAGTGTCGAGGTAGACGACCGGCACGTACCCTACTGTCTCATGGCCGAGGTTTCCCCAAGCACTTACATGAACGGCCGCACCGAGCACAGAAATAAGAGTGATGAAGCGAGCCATGAGGGCAAGGGTGGAAGCGGGATGCAGGAATGTTTGGCCGACCTTGAAGCAGATAGACCATAAGTACTAGCAGGTCAGCATGAGGCGCGAGGTTTCTAAAAGTAGATCACGTACGTCCATGCGTAGATCGCTGGGAAGGCTCGCAGTTCCGCCCCTAGAAGAATGCACGTGCGACGAGTCGTCCTGAAAGTCTTTCCATTCCGAGCCCATGCCATATGACCGCGATGTCGAGCTGAGCACAACGTGTGAGGGCATCAGCGAAGGTGGGCTGGAAGGTGCTGGCCTCGATATCTAAGTGACTTGAACGTGCACGTATCTGTGATCGCACCGCGGCTCGCGCACGAGCATGAAGGGATGTCAGCGGATACGCTAGCTTGCACACGACTCTGGACCCAGCGCAGACGAGCCCGCAATACATCGCATGTCATGTTAATTTGAGCCGTCCTTGATTTCGCCGAGAGACGCTCAACCGAGATCCTCGCGGAGTGTGAGTGCAAGGGGCATGGTGATCCTCGACCCGAGACTGCAGCCGCTGGGTTATGTACTATTGCCAGACAACAGCGAGAACAACGGCGAGCGTCATGTCGAGCGGAAGGATAGCGTCGAACGAGGTTGTCCTGCATCTGTGGTAAATGTCAACGATACGGCCGGGTCCGACAAAGCAGAGAAACTTACACGCAAAGTAAGCCTGTGGACCCGCAAGAAGCGGCTTGAAGTGCACTTGGACTACTTGTTCACTAGTAGGCGTCTTCTGTAATCCCGCGAATCATACCAGAAACAGGATACTGTTCCCGGAGAAGCTCCGGGGGGGTCTCAACGCCCGGCTGCTCGGAAGTTGATCTTAGTGACCGGCATTGGTGATGAGACAGACTGCCTCGCGGGCTCCTGTTTGCGCATGAGCTCGTCATTACAGCCGACGTGGAGCACATATGACTAGGACTCTTCAGCTTCGACACTTACATCATGTTACAGCTTGTACGTGGTACCAACTGCTCAACGGTTCGAGTGCTGACACGTATGCATGTTGTAGGGTTAGGGTCTTGGTCGAGAGAAGACAAGACTCCCACATGATGTATGTCTCCGGTCGCAGCGCCGGACCGTGGCAAGTCGTATGCGCACAGATGTTGCGCCTTCGAGCTGCCAGGCAGAGTGCATGGACACGAGGTATGCCTTCATGAGCTTACGCCGCATGGTGAAGTGTCTTGGACATGGTAGCGGCAATCGACATGCATCAACTAGGTCCTGAACGAGCCACTCAGCACCATCGTAAAGGGTTCGTGACCCCCAACGTACCATTCGCTCTGCGTTTTGATAGGAAACATATACGCGCTGGTAGGAGGCGTGACAAGCATGCAGTCGTCGAGAGCCAAAGTTCGAGCTGATTGAGATGTCAGTCTACGTCTGTTTTTGGAGGGGAGTCGCACGAACCGGATTGGTACAATTGCCCTGTCCATCCGTCTCCCAATGGTATCGAGACTCGACGGAAGGGTCCGGCTCCTGGTGCAGGACGAGAAGGAGTCGCCAGAACGGAACCCGGATTAGTGACTAGGACATCAATCGGCTTTAAGAACGTATGTAAGAAGACACCAATGGATTGTACACGACCTCTAAACCAAGCGTACACGAGTCCATTATACATCAGCTGAATAAATACCAATCAGAACGCCGCCAACAGGAAAACTCCTCACGGAGCAGAGTGGGTAGGATACGCATGGGCAGCATGTGTCTTGCGGCGGTAATGCATCACGAGCTCCGCCGACTGCCGCCGCCAGATGTACTGTCGGACAGCCGCGAGCGTCATGTCGAGCGGGAGGACCGTGTCGTTGCACAGGATCTCGTACTGCTCATCGGCCCGCGGTCGTGAGTCGTGTGCGCGAGCCGAGGAAAGCGAGCGACGATCGAGCGATGAACGCGGAGTGGTCACGGCGGACGCTGGCGAGTGGTGACCCCCGGCGATCTTCTCGAGCTTGTCCTGCACCTATGGTCACCGTCAGATATGTGCTTGCATCCGAGGGATCAAGGAACGTACATGCAAAGTGAGCTTGCGAACCCGCAAGAAGCGGCTCGCAGTGAGCTTGGACTGTTGACTAGGTGCGACCGTTCAACATCAGCCTCTGGACAGGAACATGTAAGACTGGTCACGTACGTATTCAAAAGCTCTGGCAGAGTTTCCCCGTCCGGTTCCTTGTAAGGCAGAAGAACGAAGCTGAGCTTCGTGACCGGTATCGTCGGCACCTTGTTCAACAGCAGACACTCGAGAAGCCACATCGGCATGCTCTCCTCCAACTGGCGGACGTCGTTCGCCGTACTGGACACATATCCACGGTACAAGGTGTGCCACCCCGACGGCGCCTCCTCCGAAATGAGTATCGAGGTGTTCGGCGGGATAGGTAACGAAGGCGCTTCGCTCGAGGAAGGCGGGCTGAGAGGCCCTGACAGCAGGACCTGAGCAGGGGTCTTCGCCACAGGCGGACTCGCTGGCTCCTGATCGCACGCGATCTAGTGAGTACAAACGAAGTCAGATGAGACGGGAAGAGCGATACTCACATCAAGAGTTGCACCGACCGGCGCAGCAGTGATCGTCCCGCCCGGGGTCGTCGGACCAGGTGTCTCGCTCGCCGCCCGCCTGGTACCCTTACCAAAGGCCTTCAGTCGACCCATAAGACTGCCCATACTCGGTGTGCTCGGGGTCTGCAGTCCAGCCTCTGGTGCCGATGTCGAAGGCGTAGTCGCCTTGCTTCCCCACCCAGAGAAGTCGTCCGGGGTAGGCGCGGTCGAGACCGATGGGCGTCTCGTGCGCAGTGAGAAGTAGTCACTGGACCCTGAGGGCGGGAACGACGAAGGCGGGCCGGATAGCGTTTCCGCCTTCTGGACGTCCCTGCTCCCTCGGGGCAGAGGTGTCGCCTCAGCAGTGTTCGGTGATTGAGGGATGGGAGACAACGCAGAAGTGGAATCTCGTATGCCACCATACAGGGGAATCATCGGTGTCATGAGCGGAGATGAGCGTGGGAGAGCAGATATTGGCGGGGAGACGGCAGGAAGCATGCTAGGAGAGAGGATGATGGTCGCGCTGCGGGGTCCTTGAGAGATGGCGCTGCGTGTGGACACATCTGACGAGGAGCGGCTTCGAGGATTCGGGTTGTAATTGGGAGAGTTGATATCAATGTGCGTTGGCGCGCTACCGCGTTGTAGACGGTGTTGAGAGGACAAGTCGTGCCCGCTGTGGACTTCTCGGGCGCGCCGAGAGGCCTGGCGCTGCTCTTCGCGGATGAAGCCGTAGAACAGATTGCGCAGAACCCACTTCCCGATGTTCACTGGACGGACTCTCAGCAACGGGGAGATATGATACTAGAAGCGCACTCACATCGTGCTTCCTCGCTGAACTGCCGCTCAGCCCCGTACCCAGCCTCATCAGCATAGATCTCCGCCTCGAAGCACTTCTCGGTGAGATGAACGGTCAGAACGCCTGTCTTCGTGTCGAGCGAACACCACGATGTCACGACCGCCTCTCCCTCGATACGCTCCCGGACGGTCTCGAGCGCCTCCCTTGGACTTCGGTGCTTCTCGGCCACGCTTCTACCATCCGCACTCCCTCCTGCACCGCTGACGCTCTGATCGCTGCCGCCGCAAAAGCTGGCAGCCGTGACGTCCTCGGTGGGGAACCGACCTAGACACGCACCGCGCACGACGTCCCACACAGCGACCTCTCCCGCAGTATCGACTGTAAGCGCGTGCATACGGTCGTTCAACATCACGCATCGGACCAAGCCGTGGTCGCCATGGATGACTTCGTCGGGCTCAAGGCGCAGCGGGATCGCGTCGGCGGCAACCTCCCGAACATCATACGCTGCCCTTGAGCGAGGGATCGCCTGGATAGTCTGATTCTCCTCGGTGGGCCGCGAGCGCGAATGAATCGTGTCGCTCCGCATGGGGCTGTGGGAGCCAGGAGAGCCAGATTGACCAAAGATGTTCTGTACAGGTGAGCGAATCATCCTCGGCACACTCAGCACCGACGCGGCCGAGTACAGCGTCGCGATCTCTGGGTCGTGTCCGCGCAATGACGGCGCGAGCATCCCGAAGCCAGCGTCGTTCGGCGAAGTCAAGCGGACGAGACTCTCGAAGGGGATGCCGTACCACGTCTCCTCCCCTTCCCGGTCCGCGTCGATCTCAAAGTCAGCACCGGCGCTTACAGTCGCAGAGGTGGCAGACGGCGTGAGAGATGCACGATGGGTCCTGGAGGCGAGAGGGCTGTTACTGCGTTCCCGGGACATCGACGTAGAGCGTATAGGTGAGTTCGCGCGAGCACCAGAGAGGTCGAGGGAATCGCGCTTGCGCTGCATGTAGTAGTCCCGTGCAGACTCAAATGGGGGCGGAGACGACACCGGGCTGTCGATCGCGCCCTCTGTGCTGAGCGCGGCGGCGCGTAGAGCTCGGCGTGGCGGGACGCGCCAGCGCCTGACGCTAGAGCTCCCAGAGGCAGTCCAGAGCAAGTTGTCGTCCATCGCGACGATCTTGTTGATGCCTTCCGAGCCAGACGTGCCCGGCCGGTCTGTACCTGCGTCCTGACAGAGGACCACGCACTCGCCCTCGGAGACGTCGGTACAGCCCTCGACGTCGACCTTGCATACCAGGCCAGAGCGGTCGCCAGAGTAGAAGACCTCGAGGGCGGGGTGCGACGACAACAGGGACCAGACAGACTCGGTGTGATGTGTGAACGTGTGCAGGCAGCGCTGGGATGACAGAGACCAGAGCTTGATGGAGGCTAGAAACGCGGTCAGCTCGCGCTGCGCCACCTTCAGCCATGTACGCACCATCTGCTGATCCTGTGAGCAACTGGATACAATCAGCTACATCTTCGCGGTCGACCGAGATCGACTCACGTATTTGGCGTCCTCCGAGATGAGGATCGCACGGATATTGTCCGTGTGCCCAACCAGCTTCGCTATGCGCTTCCCGGACCTGGGATCCCACATGCGAATGACGCGCTCAGGCGACCCGGACGCGATGACGGACCCATATGGGTCGGTGGCCAGCGCGTAGATGGATGCCTTCGGACCGGCAGCCTCGGGTGGGTGCAGAGTCAGCAGCGGCTCCGCCTTGCTCGAGGCCGACGCCAAGTCCCAGAGCTTGATGGTGCGGTCGAACGAACCGGATGCGAACCACTGCTGCTCACGGCTACACAACGTGAGACGACTGGAGATGCAGGCGTGAGCGGACTCACCAGTATGCAAGACAGCGGACATAGTCGGTGTGGGTGCCCACTACGGTCGGCTCATTGAGGGGAGTGGATTGCTCGTGCGCATGCGGCGCCCAAGCCTTGATCGTACCGTCGGACGAAGCAGATACAACTGAAAATGGTCGTTCAGTCACGATCGACAGTTGAGGAGAAAGGAAAGAGACACGCACGGGTTTGATTATAATTACACAATAACATATCGTTGATCCAATCCGGGTGCATCTGGACGGCTTGGCGGAAGCTGGTAGTTGGAGGATGTGCCTAAGAGGCGACTGGAATCAGTTCAGTCGATCCACATCCGGGAGCACACAATTGTAGGCAGAGGGAAGAGCATCGGAGATGACGACCAAAACCACAGGTGGGTGGCTGGAAGTCGCTGTACGACGACCCAAGACGCTCCCGCACACAGATGCAGCCACCATGGTCGCTCTATGTCCCACAACAGCATCGTCAGCGACGAATCACGAAAGTCGCCTTGTGTGTCTCGATGACCACCTCAGCGCATTGAATCCCACTTTAAACACTCAAGCCTCGTCAGGCGATCGTGCGCGCGCACATCAGGAATAGGTGGGATGGCCGCCACAGGAAAAAGCAGCCGATCTCCCATAGTAGACATCCGAGCGGAATTGAAGCTCCCTTATTGGAGAATGAGATGAGTGCGTCGAGTGCACATGGTGGACGGGCACTCCGCTGCAGGGTGTAGAGCTCCCGGGAAGCGCCCAGCCGAGTACGGGGGACTCTGGGGCGTAAGCGAATACTCCGAGCCCTATCACGTTCGCTGGAGCTAGGCGCATTCGACGAAGCACCTAGCCAATGCTCGAAACCAGCGCGTCCACTGGCAGATACTCCAAAATGAACCTCAAGTATCTGGTTCCCGTTCGCGAATCGACTGGCCCACACAGCTCGTCGACGTTCTCCACGCGTTCTTGTCCACCGGACAGACCACTCATCCACCTCTCTGCTTCCGGGTGGACTTGCCTTCGCTCGCCGCTCAATGCCAAAAGCGACTCCGACCAGTCCCACCAGCGCTCGCAGCGGTCGTGGGTCGAGCCGTCTCGAGAGCTGATCCCACGTTTGACCGACACCATGAGCGTTGCGAGCATAGATCATGGTAGTCAATATGGTTTTCCGTTCAATTCCTCCAGGCGCAACACACGCCCGAGTCGGTATGGACTGCGCCGTTCCGAGTTCGCGAGGACGAGCGAAGGCGAGGTCACAGGCAGCAAGATACAACTCCCGAGATCCTCGGCCACGGAATCGAGGGCGCGAGGCGGCCGACCCATTCGACCCTGAAGAGCCTTCGACGGGCTGGCGGCCTGTTGCATCGACCTCAGGTCAAGTCCAAGCGCTGCTCATGAAACAACACGACTGAGCGATGGGCACCCCCTGCCCGCATGTGCAAGAAACCACACTCAGTCAAGATCGCCTGGTGCATGTACAAACAGACTCTCGCTGCGCTTCTCCTCGAGCGGTCGTGATAAGTCAGACGGCTCCCGTCGACTTCTGCTTGCGCCAGACATACATCGACGGCAATGGAGAACGTACCTTCAGAGCCTGGTAGGCATCGATGTCCGTCTCCCACTCCTCCTCGTAGGGTATTGCGCTGTCTTGGGGTATTCGGCGGCGCGATTTGCCTGTAACGTCGCCCAAGACGTCGCCGTCGCTGCGATACTCGTCGCCCTCCTCCGCCTCCTCCTCGATGACATCGTCCGCCCAGTTCGTCATGACCTCCCAGCGCCGTAGACTGCGCCCGGTGACTCCGTATCGCTGCGCGCGACGCTTCATGGGGATGTCCAAGTCCCAGGAGATAACGAGACCATCGCGGCCGCCAGTATAGAGGATGCCTTCCGGCGAGGCGCGTCCAACGAGTTGTGTCGACGTGTCGAGAGCAAGACACGAGACTCCTAGGCGATGTCGAGGGTGCTGCGCCCATCTCGACGTCGATGGTGATGGCGTCGGGGCGGAGTGCGCGGGGATGAGCAAGGGACCGATAGAGCCATTCCGAGGGACGCCGTGAGGAGGAAGCTGGAGACGTGGGGGTGGGTCGACTGGAGGAGGAATCACGTACGATACTCGACGCCTCGCTGGCGCCATCGAGCTCGACGTGCTGGGTAGTCTCGTCGCCGTTCGGGGCGGTGAGCAAGGTATGGAGTGCGCCATGCGCAACGCGTCGGGGAGGAGCGGCGGCGAGGCGCTATGCCATCAGAAAAAGACGCACGTAGTCATTATCCGATATGGTGTAGTGGCTAACATTATCGCCTCTCACGCGATAGCCCGGGGTTCGATTCCCCGTGTCGGAATTGATTGGAAGGGATCCGTTTTGGTCATCGCCAGACCGACTGCGAATCGTAAGTTTGCTAGTATTATCTTAGTCTAGATGACCTTCTTGCCATCCCATATGTAAGTAGCATCGTTGGATTTCTGCGTAGCGATTGGGTGAGTCGCAACGTCTTGGCTTCTCAGAATCTGCGTCGTGTCCATGCATGCATATCCCTGGCCAGAAGAGATTTGGCGCATGACAGTGATTACTTGGTCGAATCTTGATACACTCACCTCTCCAGCCTGAGCTGCCTCCATGTAGGACCACTTCTCAGCAACGTGCCCGGGAACTACATAGTGTCATACCCCGACCGGCCACAGGAATCGGATGGAATCACGCACGAAACCAATGAAGCGCGACTGATAGTACCGTACACGGCCGCAATAACGATGCAGATTGCGCAGGTACGTACTTAGGGACCAAAGTCTCCTGACGCACGAGCTCTCACAACTCCTCTAGATCCCGAACGATGTCACGTAACGAAAGCTGCATTCATGACAATAGATCTGGGATTGCATACACCACTATCGGTCACATTCTGACCAGAAAGGATCCTTTCAAGAGCAACGCAGACGTCCTGGGCACCCAGCGTGGCTCACAGGTCTGTGGGAACCCCCGGGACTCCAGTAGGAACGCCGCTGGCACCTGGTACGCAGAACTACGAGTGCGTCAGCACAGACTATCAGGTGGTAATGAGCGACCAGCGGAACTCACGGATTCGATTCCGAACGTCTGGCAGGTGTAAACAATTGGTTCAATGTTGCAAGCGGCGCACTGAGCGTCACCGTTAATGCCGGGCGTGCACATCAACTGCGTGCCAATGCATTTCGAAATGTCCCGTGCATCCACGGAGCTCGGCGCTGCGACGACACTGCTGACGGTAGCGACGACGACCGCAAGCCCGACGACGAAGTTGGAGTTGACCAATCGCATGCTGCGGATCACGAAGGGCGAGGACTCAACGTCAGTCGTATGCGTGCTGGACCACGGTAGACTTACTTGGCTTGGGTACCTGTAGCGAGTGCTTCTGGGGAACTTGCTGAAGACCCTCGATCGACGCGGCCGACTTTTATACTGTCCAGAGGCGGTTGAATCGTCTCCTCTCGGCAGGTGAGCAGAGAATTCATTACCGTAATGTTCGACTTGGGAGCGTGTTGATTATTACGTCTCAGCTTCGCTGCTATCTGCGCCATCGAACCCTTCACAACGAAATTGAGAGTCCAGCGGTTGTGTGGCAATTACCATTTACATCCACTGCCACCATTCGGTCTGGGATTCGCGCCGAGTAGGCATTGATCGTTGCTTCTAGTGACTGAAGCATACCTGTTCGACTCTTCGAACGTCCACGAGACGGACCTTCGGAGACGGGTGTTCACCTGACGATAGGGCGCGGCTCCTGCTCCAACCACCGCTCCCGGGCCAGGTGGTCTCCGTTGCGCACCTCCCATGCACTCCACGAGTCCGGCACTGGATTTCTGTCCGTTCACGTTCGTCAGAAGCCAACAAATCAGTAGGCAATTACTTCAGAGACTCCAGCTAGCTGAACCATAATGTTTTCAGAGACTATCGGACCGTTAGTTTGCGGTCTCAGCAACGGTGAAGATGATGTCATAAAGCGGAGCGGGTGCAGTACGAAGAAGGGCAGATGAGTATGCGTACTCGGACAGAATCCGAGCTGCCTGGATCTGGATGGCTTTCCCTTGTGAGTGATCCTCCTGACTTACAAGCTTCCGAGGAGTTGCCTTGCCTTTACGAGAGACATCCCTTCATTGAGTCCATCGATGGCGGGGCCGGAGCGACGTCTAGGCACGCTTTCAGCTTATGTTTCGCTCAGGCTACTACTAAGTCAAACAAGACACTTCTCTACCGTTTGGTCAGGTCGATGGACGCAGAAGGCCACGTCCCTGCGCTCAACCCGGAGGTTTCCCTTATGCCGTTGCGTCTTCCAAGGGCGAGGTCTCAGGCACTCGCATGCACCTCCTATCTACGATGATAAGTGCAAGGGCACGCGTCCCGAGCGTCATGCCGAAGAAGACTCGGACTACGTTCCTGGCCACCAAACAGGATGCTGGATGCCATGATGAGAGAGATAGAGCAGACTTAGGGGGTTCAGAATTCTAGGTCCGCCGTGGCTAGCCGATCTGGGCTCGTGAGTGTTTCACTCGAAAATAACCAAGTGGATCTTCTTGAGACCGATACTAAGTTCAACGGACATCCGTATAGAGTTGGCCGATGGCCAGAAACATCGTAGTCGCACATCCAAGTTCCGTTCCGGTGGCGTCCTCTCCCTGAGCCGGGCCTCTTCCGCTCAGCCTAGGAGTCCACTCAAGCGACCCTCAAGCGAACAACGAGGGAGTGAACGTACCAACCTGGTTCGTGCCACGCTACTCTCGACAGGGACCTGACGCAAACAGACGCCCCCGCCGGTCTACTCGTATCCCGCTGCATACCAGGATGGTCTCGACAGCTGAATTCTGGCCGCCGCCTCCGCTGCCGCCTGCTAGCACATATACTTACGTCCTGGAGCAGGATGCAGCCTCACTGATGTGCGACTTCCCACTGATAGGTCAGAGCCTACCCCAGACATGATCTCGCGTACATAGTGACATCGTGTTCACGGCGCTCAGTCTACGAGGTGACGGTGAGCTGCCATACCCTGGCCGCAGCAACAGGGCCACAGCAGCAAAACGCACTGACGGTGACCGTCAGACCTGAAAGCCGCGTCGCAGGAACACATGCTCGTCTGCACCGAAGCATGCAGCCTCAGCCACACGTCTCTGTGCGATTGAATTCGTCAGAACGCCGGCCCGGTGACGATCAAGTGGCTTAGGGCTAACTATGAGCGCGCGGCAAAGTGAGTCGAGAGTCGGGCTCGAGCAATTTCTGAGACATGTCACATCCAATCGCAGGATTTCACGACTCTGCTATTCTTACGTACATGAGTAACTCTCGTATACTAGCCAGGACATCTCAATCCACGCCTACTTAGTTGGTTCTTCCGGTCAGCTCAGGCTGGGAGGTAAACCTGGCGATGAACTGCGCGGTCTTTCGACGGAGAGAGCAATTGTGCCTGACGGCATGTTCTGGCCAATGGCCATTGGTCCGTCCATTTAGCAGTACCACTCTTGAGATCTGTTTTGTATACAACCGTCAGTCTCGGGTGAAAGAGAGCACAACTAGTGCGTGTTGTGGAACCATACTGGGCTCGGGAAGAAGTAAGTAAGTTCGCCATGCGTGGCTGTGCAGAGCACTAGTAGGGTGAGGACCCTAACCCTAACAACATGCATTGATTCAGTGAACGCGTCAGCCGAAGGTTAAAGTTGACCACTACGGTCAGCCCCTTGATACTGGTCTACATACCGTCAACCTATCTGACATATACCCGCATGCATAGCTCGCTTCAATCCTCGCAATACTCCACTTTCAAGGATTCCCTTGCCCACCGCATTCTCGCCGAGCCAGGGGTCCTGGGGAAAACAGACTCCAGTCACGAGCAGGAAGACGCGGACTCTCTCGAAGACTTCACATCCTACCTGTCGGAAGAAATCTGGCCGACTCTCCCGCAGTCTCTCCGCTCCGCAACCCATGAGACTCGCGATCAAGTTCCAGACGTCGACGATCTTCCGCTCGAGAACACCATTCCTCCATCCTTCGTCGACACGCTGGCCTCATGCGGACTCATATCAGCAGAATCAGACGGGGACGATGCCGCTATTTACCTTCTTAGGAAAGTCCTGCGGGACTACGTTGCCGAGGCATGCGCCCCGCCGCCGATGTGGTCCAAGACACGCACGACCGAGTGCGAGATTTGCGAGCGCGAGGTTCCCCTCACGTACCACCATCTCATTCCCCGCGAAGTCCATGACAAGGCCCTCAAGAAGAAGTGGCATTCCGAGGCGATGCTCAATTCTGTCGCCTGGCTATGCAGGTTCGTACCTGGTCAATTCGAAGCGACCACAGTGACCGGGGCTGACGCTTTTGCGGCCCACTAGACCATGCCACACAGCGGTACACCACGCCGCAAGCAACGAAGTCCTCGCCCGGGAGTTCTACACCATCGAGCTACTCCTGGCGCGCGAAGACATTCAGAAGTGGAGGATGTATGCGGCAAAGCAGCGCTGGGGCGTACGGAGAGGTTGAGGGCACGTACCGCTGTCTGTCGCAGTTGAAGGAGTAGGAACGATCATATGGCATGGTATCGTGTATACAGATGAAGGTTTCAGGACGAACGTCTATGACTCACAGCACGTATCTGCGAGGAACTGAGTAAAGTCAGCGCTTGGCACTGGGCTGCGGGTGAGCTCTCAGTTCTGCCATTCTCTTGCCCTGGTGCGAATCGAAAGTACAGAACGACGACGTCGTCGTGCATTAGATGGTGCCAACATTACAGCTTGTCACGCAAACATCTGTCTTACTGATTACGAATCGCCAGTGCAGCTTTCGTCGACTTCGGAATTTAGCGGCAAGACAAGTTCGTCGTCGCGGTCGGCGACGTCTCGGTCACTCAGCTCATCGCAGGCGGGTACACATCATCATAGCGCAAAAACGGATAGCATACACAACGGGAGTTACAGGGGAGGACTATACGTAGAGAATCATGATAGCAATGAGATCATACAACGAAAATCAACGAAGACAGAGCAGTCACCACGACGGCATCAAAGGACTGCTGCGACACCGACTTCAACCTTCCTATCAACGGCGAGTCCGACGACCTCCAGTCGTCTTTGGCGTAGCCTGGCTTGCCGCAGCGCGTCGTCGTGTCGCAGGCTTGTTCGCAGCCTGCGTCTTGTCTGCAGCAGTAGAACGAGCCCTGCCGCCCCGTTTTGGTGCGGGTACGCCAGATGCGCCGGCTTGCGCGACGGTCAAGTTGGTCTTCGGCTTTGGCAGCTTGCCGGTCTTGCTGCGAGTGAGCCGCGTAGAGGCCTGCACGACCGTGGCGGCCGGTGTGGCCAAAGGAGCGGCAGCCGTAGGAGCAGGAGCAGCGGCCGCGGGAGCAGGAGCGGCTGCAGCAGCGAGAGCAGCGGTCGCCTGGGCCCGCGCAGCGGCAGCGCGGGTGACTCGTCGCACTGGAAGGTCCCCGGCCGCAGGTTCGTTCGTATCGCATGCCTGCACAACTGTAGTACGACGCCGCTTTGCGGG